>JAIPMN010004823.1:11205-22940 GCA_020650975.1 Apostichopus californicus
TTCAAGGTTGAAGGATATAGAATGAACACTCCATGATGGTAGTCTGAATGTTATGTCCCGCCAACACTCTTCCCCTGCCAATCCCCCCCCCCCTCCCCAATACATTTTCCCCTGTCCAACTCTTTGTTGTGTGCAATTCTATGTACTTTGAATTTATTAAATGAAAAAAAATACAATCAAATTATTAAACAGCAAATAAGTATACAACACAGCAAACATACTATATGAAAGCAATTAAGTAAAGTCAGCACACACAATAACCATAGATAGTAACCAAAATACTAATAAAAATGACAAACCAAGCACAAATAATTAAAAACTTTTGGAAATACAGTTTTCAATTTTCAAGGTGTAAATCTTGCAGCTAAATGTTACAAAAATGACATAGAGATATTAAATGCAAACAAAAATAATTCTAGAAAAACTACAGATAAAATAGGAATCCCACAATCTCAAATATATTCCCAAAAAAAAACAACAACAAAAACTTTCAACTGGCAAGAAATGAAAGACCCTGTACCAAGAAGGCAGCCTCTAAAATCACAAGAACGTAAAGAAAACAAATAGAAGAAAAAAAACGACATTTTATCAATTTATCTTTCCAAATCCAATTTCGGTAAATGTTTTGCCTTTCCTATAATTAGCAAAAACAGTTTTTAGCAAAGAGAATTTTTTGTTTGATTAACAACTTATGAGACCTTTTATACTTTTCTTTGACATGCTAAGACAGGACACTCTTACCAAACATTCGGCTTTTGTGAAACTGTTTACTTAATTATTATTACATTCAACAACTTTCAAAAACACATGAATTTATGTTCTTCTAAAAGCAAAATTTAATGCCAGAACCATTATATCATGAATAGAACAAAAACATATACTCGTTAAGTATGTTCCATATCATTTTCCATCGTTTGTGTGATTTGTTTATCATTTTTGAGATATCTCAGAAAAGTCTCCAAGGAAGAATTCATTGTCATGATTTGGGTAACCACAGAAGAATGATGAAGATTGTTTCAAATTTGTGAATCCAAGATTACACAAAAAATTTGGATTTATTCATAAGAAATGTAACATCCTATTTTCTTAGTATTACATCATCTCAACTTCTTAGGGACAAAGCAAGTCACAAATTCCTTGCACTGCATCACATAACCATTAAAAAAAAAAAATATCCTGCAAGGTATGATAGCTGTTGCTATGACTTAGCCTTTAGCTTACCTCACCTTACCTTACTTTACCTATGAAAGTGACCTCCATCAGAGCCCCTCTTGTACCTAAGATACCACTTTCAAAATAGCTTCTCGTTTCCAAAGTGAAACGCAATGTAAAATATGTCGATATGGAGTTGACATACAGGTGACAAGTTGCTACAGTGAAATGTACTTTATTAAAATGGAATATTTGTGTATAAAATGACCTTCTTTAATTGGGTCAAGGCTCTATCAATTGAAATTGATTTGACATTGGTATGTTTCTATTCCTTTGAAGAACTTCACAGACAGACAGAGACAGATAAACTTTCTAACCAAAGTTTTCTGCATCCTATTCAACATCTCTACCCCCCCCCCCCTCCCTCTTCATGGAGGTCATCATCATCTATGCATTGAAGTTGTTTCCACTCTCAGTTTTAACCCTTTTTTCGGCAGTTGTCAAATACTTTAGCAAAGGATTTATTAAGTAGAGAATGAGAGACTAATAGAGTACCACATCTTAAACCCTTAAGAATGGAAGTAGTGAAATCAATCAAAATAATGTAAACCCCAAATTAATTTTCAACTCATGAGCAAAATAGAGAAAACGTCCTTTACGTCGTACAAAACACACAAACAATCAGCTGGACGCTGGCATTTGGGAATGCTCAGAGATGAGTGTCTGCGATGGCTACTTTGCGTAGTTCGTAATGATCCACTGAATCGGCGCTGGTATCCGGCAGCCGTGACTGGCTGCTGGCGCTCCTGGGCTGATCTGGCCAGCCGGGTTTATTCTTGGGTGCTGTGCTAGCAGCGGAATCATTAATAGGCAGGGCACCGCCGGTTTTAAGAGCGAATATGAGATCGTCGAACTCCTGCGAGTCGTTATCGTCCTCCTCCATGACCGGCGGTTGCGATTCGTTGAACAGCGTCGGGGCGAAGAGATTACTGCCGTGGACAGAGGGCGGTTTCACCATCTGATTCAAGTTGAGACTGTGGTGGCTGTGACGACTAACCGACTCCGTCTCCCATTCTGTGGCGATCTGCGAAACGAAATACGAAGAAACTGACGTCACCGATAACATCGTGAAGTGAGGGATTCAAAACCACAAAAGCTATTTGTTGTTATTTACAAAATTATCAAAAAAAATGAGCAAAAGCCATCCTGTACCAAGGATAAATTTACAGGGAAAGAAATTGGGATGGATCAGGGTGGTTTGAGGGGGTCCAATATAGTTTAATAGCTCACGAGTAGTAACTGTAGTATAGTCACGACATGTATTCTCAATTTACGGAATTTTTATGGCTTCATTTTTCTTCTTCTAATTTTTGTTTTATATTGAGGGGGGTGGGAGATGGTCACATGTCTTTTTTATTATACATAATCTGATAAACATATAACAATTTGAAAGTAATAAATTGATATTTTGATTGAAACGAGTTACACTACTGAAAAGCATTGAAATAACTGTATGTATCATTAATTAGAGAAATAGCAAGATTCACACCAATGGGTCAGCTAAATAGTTTTGGAAGGGCTGTGGCTCTATAAACTGACATCAATAAAAAATTTAAAAAAATACTTACTGACAGAGGGGGGGGGGAGGGGAGGGGAATTACAAACTGAGGGAAAGCAAATATGAACACATGGACCATTTATACCAAAGCCCTCTTATAATTAAAGTAGATGCACCAGCTCTGTTAATACATATTAGCACTCACCACAGGATTTGTGTAGGCTGCCATGTTTTTGATATCTCCTTTGGTAAGAGTGCCATTCATAGAGCCCTTCTCAGGGGGCAAGACCACCAGGTTTGAGTGGCTGTTGTAGCGGTTATTTTCCAGGAGCGTGACCGTATTGTCCAGTTGGTTGTTCAGAGAGTAGTTTCCTTGGTTTGGTCTGCAGAGTTGATTTCTGAGCACGGTGTAAACCACAAAAGCATATATGCCCTGAAGGAGATAAAAGTATTTATGGTACAAATTGAAGGGGAATTTTTTTTTTTAATATCAACTTCTGGGGTAGTGGTACAGTATAAAGGCAATATTGCTATGCAGAGGTGCAGGTGCCTTGAATGTTAGGCACTTGGTAGGTCTAAAGCATGCATGCATCCTTTTGTACAAGGAATCATTTACTGTTAAAATTTTGTGTATTAGTTTGGAAGGTATCATGACTTTTGTGTCTTGCAAAATACTTTTATTATTATTGCACAATACTATTCTTAAAAAAAAAAAAAAAAATCCATGCTGAAAGAAACTGCTATATCTTTGAACTTGAATAGCAATTTAACCAGTTTGTATATAATTTTGCAATGATGCTATATACTGGTTGTACATTACTCTCTGTATTGCATATATGATAAATCCATACTTTTGAAATCTCACATTATCCTTCCTGTGTTTACAAAACAAGCTAGTATCTGTGTTACTGTTGCCATAGAATTTTTGGGGGGAATTTGCTCATTCTTTGCAAATAAAGAAGAAAATAAACTTTGTAACACCTGTACAGAAATGTCCCTCTTCATAACAATTTGATTTTAATGGGAACCTGTCAACACTGAAATGAATTAATTAGGCCAACAGGATATAGTAGGTATAAATCTGTTTCTGCCTGTTTATCATGGAATGCAGAAAGAGACTTTAAGATTAAACACCTACATGCAATCAACCACGTTTTTACATATCTTTATGTTCTCTCAAAGTGCCAGTGATCATTCTAATATCACACAGATGAATGCAATCCTTTCCTCAAAAATGTTATTGGGCTATCCTTAATGCAGCAGAACGAGAGGGTCATTAAAGATTTCCACAAAGGCCAAAAAATATTGCGTTTTTTTGTTGTCCCCGATTCCTTGCAAAATACCAGTCAGTTGTCATCTCCCATTTTAGTATAACAAAGAAAAACAGGGCATACTTCCTTATCAGCGCTCCGACAAACCAGGAAGGAAGATTTCAATTTTTATTTTGAGGAAGTAAAATAATTTCCCGCAGTTAAAGTGATACAAGAGCTGGCAGGTGTATAGAAACTAAACCCCATACAACGGTTCCGATAACATCATACTATTCCTGCCATAACAATATTTGATTATTGACAAAAGAAAAAAGTGCTTATTATTTTATTTAGTTCAGAGCCCATCAGTATCACCTTGGACAATTTATAAAAAAAAAAAAATGTTCACGGTATTCTACTCCTGACCAAAAAGTCTTGCTATATTTTCAAACGTCTGTTCCATGTCAAAACTGGGCATTGAGGGGTGTCTTTGAAGAATCCAGTTATCAGGTTATCAAGAATTTCAGTTTGACAGGTCAATAGCAATAAAAATGCTTAAATGCGGAGAACCAATGTGTGGTGGGGGGAGGTGGAAAGTGGAAGGGGGGTGGGAACATTTTATAATCACAAAAGTCATCTCTTTTCTATATTAAATTTGGTCATAATTCCGCAGAAGCACACCCATTTTAACTGTGTGCTAAAGTAGGTGTGTCTCCACTTTCATTAATGAGCCTTTAACGCTTAAATGGTAATTTCTCAAATGGAAAATATGCAGTTTGAAAATACCATAAGTACCAATATAAACTATCATTCTGAATAAATCTGTGCCTTATCGGTGTACATTTTCTCACTTCATCCTTTGAAACTATTTTTGTAGCATACAAGTTAATGAATAATGGTAAACAGACTGCAAAGTTTTACAAAGTAGAAAGGATAAGAAAAGCCAGTGAAATACAGACGTTATATGGTTCAAATCACGATCCAGCCATAAATTTCTCTGCTTCTTTCCATATTTTTTTTTATTGCAGTGACATTCCTTCTTGAATAGCTGGCACAAGTTTTAGGGACCTCCTATAGTATGTGGACTGGATTTCACATAATATGAACATATCATTAAAATAATTATATTTTTTTGGATAAAACAAAGCCTTGTAAGTCACTGCAATGAACCAAAACCCCCCACAAAAAAAACAATAAAAAAAAAAACTTTGGTGAAAACAAAATTTGTCACAAGGTATTATAGGACTAAAAATACATTGAAATAACCTGCATGTCATTCACCCTTACCAATGCTAGTGACCCACGACTGGCAGACTTTCAAGTATTTTATTTTTGCATTCCCATCATAACTTTCATCCTTGTTTTCCCCGTCAACTTATGAAGACAACATGACGCAACTGACTATGGTTAATTAATAATTACCCATCAATCAAACCTTGCTTAATAGTACCTTAACAAAACACTCCTTTTACTCTATCAGGCTTTTACAATTTTAGTGACTAAATCTTTTGGACTCAACATTCTATTTTGTAGTACAAAAAAGTGTTCGCAATACCAGAAGAAAACGTTGACGAGAATTGCAGCCAAGATTAATTGCGAAACACAGTGGACACTAAAGAAATAAATAAACTTATAGCTCACGGATCTAGTGGCCTTTGCAAAAAGAAAACAAGACCGTAAGTGTATCTGCAACTGTCACGATTGATATACAGTTTATGAGTTTGTTTTCATTAATCTCAATAGGTGCAATAACTTTCATTTTGTATTTATGGACACTGCTTCCTATTTAATTATTGACTGTGATAGATATAATCAAGTGTGCAAACTGTGCTTCACTATTATTTTACACATTGCGAAAGATATTCTCTACTCGATAAATATCAGACTATATATTCCGTGAGACCCTGTGTCTGTGAATAATGCCTCAAACATCAGACTTTTTTCAACTGCTTCTCAGGAGATGCACTGCAGTGAAACCTTACCACACACATCTGTAATTTAATCTTTCTCTCAAATTACACTGCTGTGTATTAACAAATCAGTGTACAAAAGACAAGGTATGTTTACTAGATAGTAAAAGGGATCTTCGATAAAAAATAAAATGTAAGTCTGTTGTCCTATTTATATACTGTTACACTATGACAAAGCTTCCTCTAAATCGGTGAACAATTACATCCAATTACAACAGGAATTGAGGGGGCAAAAAATCACCCCACAAGACTTTGTCCCGGCTTTCAAATTATCCCACGTATAACATTGGGACAGCAGCCGGAGAGAACTTTTCAGAGCGTGTTAAGGCACTCGTCGATTCTAGGTTTGAAGGTTTGCGAAAAAAGTTTAAAGAGGTCGTCTGAATGATCTTGATTTTCTTTTTACCCAGACAACAACGAATGACGGCAATCTCATCGCATGTGGTGCACTCACTTGCTTGTGCTTTCTACCCAGACGAATACTGCTCCGTCTCCAAAATTCTCAATACTTAGAAATTCCTCCCCTTTAGAAATCCCTCCCTAGTTGGCTCTTTAACTCCGACCTCGGGTATGTTTATGGCTTCTATACAATGTTATTACATAAGACTTCACTTACCAGCAACTCCTTGACTGAACAATAGACAACTTTCCCAAAAACAACAACAAAAAACAAAAAGTGTCTATTCTATAAAAACAATCTTAGTATCCCCCCGTAGGACCTCTCGCGAGGTCGACCAGGGGTTAAACTCCTTTTTGATTTGATTTGCTCGTGCTGATATAGGAGTGGTATTCAAAATACATGCCACAGTGTCTTTCAGGCAGTAACGTCTCTGTGTTAAACTTTTTAAGGACAGATTCATAGCATGCTGATGATGAGTGTAGCTCTGACATCTTGAGTTAATCTATTATTTCTGTGTCTTGACACAGAAAAATTACGGGCAACATTTCAGTCCATTTTCATATTCAAACGAAACAGTGGGATGTCATAGTCGATTTTATTGAAGAAGGAAAAAAAATACATGCTATGTGTCTTTCCCTTTGTCATTTGCACCTTTATTATCCTGGCACGGCACAAAGAAGAAGGAGGACGATCGTTTAGTTCATTGTTAAACAGCAAAATCCCCCTATGAGGTAAAAAGAAATATTTCCTGTACAAGGAAATCCACCCGATTGAAAGAAAACAATGTCATGACAAAAGTCCAGGACTCTTAAGGATTTAAATGTTTATCATGCAATCAAAAAAAAATCACAATGACAATAACAATATTGTTAAAATAACCATCTCATTTAATTAATGTAACATAAGGATTACTAAAGGCCAGAGAAGATGAGTGTTGTCAAATATGGAGACAGATTAGGCCAATATGAAGAGTATACCATGGTGGGAAGGGGGAGGGGAGGGGAGGGAAGAGAGGGAGGTGAGGGAGGGAAGGGAGGGAGGGAGGGGATGGAGGGGAGGGAAGAAGGGGACAATAGCAGCAATACTCCGTTTGATTAGTGAGTGGAGCTTTCTCCATTTCTCATGTCAAGACTTTGGAGACTGATAAGCAAAAGTTCATGTGGACCTCAAAGGACCAGTAGGATATGAAAGCTGATTACTAAGCCTTATGTCATAAAGCAACCTGTGAGTGAAACAAGTAAAGTCAAACAGTAAAGAACACATCGTAAAGTGTAAGTAAGGGGTCGCCTAGCATTCACATCAAGCAATTCTTTAATGGATCCTATTGGCTATCAAACAGTACTGTACCAAATAAGGATGTAAAAATATATATATATATTTTGTATTTATTCATTCCGATCGAACGAGGCGTTCTTCTCATTACGTCAGTTCTGAGCTGCTGGCATACACTGAACCACCATTGACTTGACTGACAGACTAGTGAAAAATGTCTGGCAGCAAGAAAAATATGAGCACTGCTGCTTCAGGTAATACTAGAACTGTTCTGTATAAATATATTGCAGGACTTATCAATTGGTTGGTGGCAAAGGGCCAACAAGAGACAAAACCCCACCATAGCTAGATAGAGTAATGTGCAGGGTAGTTTGGTAGCCTAGGGTGTGCTCAATCCTTAATGAAACACATACAGAATTAGTACAAGATAGTTGGTAGTTTGGTAGCCTAGGGTGTGCTCAATCCTTAAAGAAACACATACAGAACTAGTACAAGATATTTGGTAGTTTGGTAGCCTAGGGTGTGCTCAATCCTTAAAGAAACACATACAGAATTAGTACAAGATAGTTGGTAGTTTGGTAGCCTAGGGTGTGCTCAATCCTTAAAGAAACACATACAGAATTAGTACAAGATAGTTGGTAGTTTTGTAGCCTAGGGTGTGCTCAATCCTTAGAGAAACACATACAGAATTAGTACAAGATAGTTGGTAGTTTGGTAGCCTAGGATGCCCTATCATTAATGAAACACATACAGAATTAGTACAAGATAGTTGTTAGTTAAGATAAAAATACCTGAGTGAAATTGAGGACAATGAAGATGACGAGAAGCCAGAGTTGACTAAAGACAAGATGCAGACCAGCAAAGAGCCAGGTGAGACAGATGAGGACCCAGAAGATGAAGATGAGCTTGACCTCTGCAGCAGGAATCAAAAAATGAGAAAATGGAAATTAAAGAAGTTAAAATATGTCTGTTCAATGATTTACACTCCATGCATGTGTAATTTTACAATCTTAATTATGAATAAATATTTTGAATAAATACTTTAAAATGGAATAAATAAATAAAATTGAATATGTAATTGTTAGTGATATGGCGGAATTTAATGTTGAAACAGTGTCATTTTCACAAAAAAAAACTGGTATTTCTGGTGCTTGATTTGCTAAAGGATAAAAATTGTTTATACAGAATACGGCAAATTCATGTGGCACAACCTTTCAAATGAAAAAATGCTTTTTCCTCTGTATTAATTCCTTCAGGGTAGCTTATGCACCAGTATCTAGTAATACATACTATATTATTGATTCCTCAGTATTCTAAATTCAAGATTAACTTCTAAAATGTAATAACATCTTTTTTTTTGCTCCCCAAAGAAAGCTAGAGACTACTCCTGCATATTTATCGTTCTTCACTCATAATAAATTAAAGGTTATTTTTACAAGACGGGTGACATCCATTCCTTCCAGAATGGTAACAACGAACGTAATCAAAACATTTGAAAATGGCCGTAACAGCGTCGCACATTCGGGTTTCTCCTTTCATATCACATTCACATCTACCAATGAATCCAATACGAATCTTCGTCCTCACCTGTAGTGTTATATCTGCCCATATATATATCATCGTATCTCTTCCACTGAGGTTTCACCTGGAAAGCTTGCATGAATATGATGACTACTGCCACCAATGACAGTATCGCTGGTCCTGCAACGCTAGCCAAGGCTGCGTAACCATTCGGGATGAAACATCTGTAAGGAGAATTTCAAATGTGAATTGAATTAAATGTGGTAGGAATAAACACAAGGTTAAAAGTAAATCAGATTTTAGGAACAAGAACAATTTAAGTTCATGTTTTGCTGTGTTTTGTTCAAGTCCGATGGAACACGAAACACTCGATATGATTTAAAGACACCAATTTCTATTGAACCTCTCTCCTTAGCTCTTTTTTCTCCTCTTTTCTGTAAAATCGATGAATCTGTGCACATTTATCATACAAGATAGCCATGACATAGTCATAGAATGAACACAAGGTAAAAGTAAATCAGATTTTAGGGACAAGAACAATTAAAGTTCATATTTTGCTGTTTTTGTTCAAGTGCGATGGAACACGAAACACTCGATATGATTTAAAGACACCAATTTCTATTGAACCTTCCTTCCTAAGTTCTTTCTTCTGATTTCTATACAATTGATGAATCTGTTCACATTTATCATACTAGACAGCCATGAGACAGTCATAGTCATATTTTGTAGAACTCTAATATGTGGATGTATGGCTCTACCGACCTGCCTACCTACTGTTATGAAAGTTAAAGCATTCACTTATTTCAATCAGCTGCTGTGATATAATTTTATTTCTTGTAAACCAAAGTTTCTTGTACTCTTTCTCGTCATAGTCTCTGCCTGTTTCTTCTTCTTTTTCCCTTTTTTTTTCTTTTTTGGCAATCTCTGAATCAAGTTTAATAAATTTGCATATTAAAGTGGAGTAAGTCCCAAATACCAAGGTAGCATGCAGTAGATAAAATTTTAAATTTAAAAATTTTTAATTTGAAATACTCCATCACTGCTCTATGCAATGTAGACACACAGTACATATTACCAATCCTTTCAAACATTCTAATTTCCCTATGAATATTGGCTTGAATACTTAAGCTAACCACAAGACATTCATTGCATAATAATAATAAGACTATCAATTCCCAGTGGTTCTAGTTACGTCATATGACAGCCCTCTCGGATTTAGTCTGAGCCTCTAAACAAACATATATATATATATCTATTTATAGCCTTACATGTCTCCATTGTTGTGAACATCTCCATAAATAACTTGGGTATAGTCCAGGCCAACATTCCTCACGTCATAGACAAACGGCCAATCGAACGCAGCGTACATTAACACCACGTAGACGACAATCACCGCCACGGGTAAAGCTATTGAAAGGAAGATATCAATAGGTCAATTCACTATTATGTTATTTTAATTTGTTACGAATGAAAACTACTTGATGAACTTCATTTTAGAAGCCAAACAAACAAACAAACTAATCAAAACAGGTTTTAATTAGTCCTGTCCATTTCTACATAATTTATCAATAATGCTATAAAAAATTTACATTCAGAAAGCAATGAACGTTGAGTTATGACCTTAATAATTTTGACCGACATCATGACGTTCTTGTTAAGGTAATTCAGGAACCTAATTATCACAGCTATGCTAAATTGTAAGGGTTATATTTTCCAGAGAAAAATTGCACCTCCATGAACGAAGGAACGGTTTTCCTTCGCATGTATCCTTCACAAACGGGAACAATGTATTCTAGGGATAGTTGCTAGTGAGGATGTGAATACTTTGGGTGAATATGATGTAAGGTGCACCCAACTATCCATAACCCTTGTTCGGATATGTCCATAGGGAAATGTTCTTCCTTTCTGAAGGATATACCCACAGGTAGTGTATTTTTCTATAGGATATATCCTTTACAAATGTCTAAAGCTTGACCGTGATAGTTGAGTGCTCCATCCAATATTTTTACCGAAAATTCATGTTCACAAGGAACTCTATAACCTACTTAACACAGTTAGGCATAACAATTTATCCGAAAGAAATGCATTTGCATAAACAACTTACAAGAAGAATATATTTGCTCAGCGCATGTATCCTTCCAAAACAAGATCATATCCTACAGATGTACTAGAGCGATGATGTAGGTAACTAAGGGGGGGGGTGTAGGGGCAGGGGGGTGCCTATACAGAGGCTGCACACAAAGGGTATATTGAATATTGTATATTGTTTATTTTTTTTTACATTATATTGAGTTGAATATTATGTTCCTGACGAGCTAAAGTACTTACTCCAACCAGCAACAAAAAAGATGATGTAATATCTGTCTGTATGTTCATCATTCATCACAAACACTTTCCAGAAATTCAGACCCTGACGATGTAAAAAACAAAGACATACAAGCTATCAATTATCCACAATAAACCAAAGAAATATACTTATATAGAGAGAGAGAGTTGCCTGATGATCACCACAGTGAAAGGAACTCAATGTGTGTGTGAAACTCTGAGTTGCAATGCAATGGAATAGCATGTTTATATACAACAGCCTTATCTATTTATGCGACATATATATA
>JAIPMN010004826.1:0-16764 GCA_020650975.1 Apostichopus californicus
TACTTAGCCTAGCCTAGTGTATACACTAGGCTAGGCTATATACAGTAGGTCGAAGTTTTTTGTATTTTGACTTTAAAGGATACCACATTTTCATTAATAATTAGGCCTTTATCGTTTACACGAATAACACTATATGGTGAAAAACACGAAAACAATTCATAACATTTAACATCGACTAAACCACTGTGTTAAACTCAGTAGCAGTTTAGTAATATACTGTTACTAGTGTTAGTATTACATATCAGTATTAGGTCTACGGCAGAAATAGCTTAGCCTTAGGCCTACACTAGTAGTAGTATAGTACTGGTATTAATAACGTTAGCCTAGTATAAGCCTAACGTTGGCCTATGAGCCTAACGTTATACTGTCACTGACGGTCTCAGTGCCCACATAAGTTCATACTTTTTACCGATGTTAAGCTACACTTACCGATAAACGTTTCATGTAGAGACACGACCTCGTATTTTTTTCAAGAAAATCAAGACAGCACTGTCTTCGATATCTGCCATGGCGTTAGCTGTAATCCTGATTACTAAACCACCCTGTCAGGGATCGTACTATGCATGACGTGTTATGTAGTGTGTTATAGATGCTGCACTGACGTACGTGCAGTTAATGTATTTATATGTGTACGCGCGAATTTTTTACTCAGTGAGCGGTAAAGTTATAAACAATTGTTGGTTAAACGTCGGACTGTGAAATGTACATACTTATTGGAATAGCCAAAAATCTGTCAGTTAACCAACTTAAGGGTACAAACTAACCAATTAAGTGCACGGGGGGTCCTATACCATTCTTTTTTTAACCAACGTTTTAAGAGTGTACATTAATTCACAGAGAGCGAGCAACATACAACCAAAAAGAGAGAAAAGAAAACATCAATAAACCATCAAAATAAATATTTGTTGTATACTGTTTTTGTTTTCTTACTTTTTATTGATTTATTTTTGTTTTTTTGGCTTTTGCAATGGGTTTATCGGGTTTGCATTTTCGCAGATTAGAAACATTGTTACCATTTAAATGAATTACAATTACATAATGAATTCGTATCGGGTTGGTCACTCAATAAATTACAACCCAACCCAACGCAAAACAAAAACTGGACATAATTGTAATGTTTAATTGTATATCCTGATACCGAAAGAGTAAACCGCTATGTACGTTAGTGCACCCGATACTCATAGCATAGGTACAGTAACTACTGTTCATGTTCCACAACCGTGCATCAGTAACTACTGCGCTGTGTTCGTAACACGGTAACATGTGTTACAGTTGGCACAGTAATTACTGGAAAGTTGTTACACGTTGAACTACGAGTCCGACAGGTGAAAATTTGCAGTAATTTAAAAAATAAATAAATAAATAAATTTTTACAAATTTTAAAAATGATTAAAATGATTAAAATGTTTAATTTTTCATTTTAAAAATTTAATTTTTAATTTTAAATTTGCAGTAAGAAAAAACTGCCACCTGTAACACATGGTACCGTGTTACGAACACAGCGCAGTAGTTACTGATGCACGGTTGTGGAACATGAACAGTAGTTACTGTACTAGCTATGAGTATTGGCTGGTTAGTGTCACTTTTACGTCTGTTTATTCACACGCAAGCTGTAGCGCAGATATCGACACGACCATATTCCCAACTGACGTCATAATACTCCTGTCTTAAAGGCATTGAAGACTCGCCCCAAACCGCGTGCGGCCATCTGAAAAAGTTAACTTTCCGTTGCTTGCAAGTGACGTTTTGTTCGTGTCGCTACAAAATGCAGACAGTAATGAAACGTGATACCTTGTTATATTTTATATAGACCGGAGATGTCCATCGCTGCTATTATACACTGTGTTGTGGGTATTGACCGTAGCCGTATGTACTGACTGTGCACTAATGTCTAATTACCGACGGTAAAAAGCTGTGTGTGTATTTTCTGGGATCGATGGTGGTATCTAACACTTCTGTTACAACTCATTCGAGACCGGCATGAGACGTTTCTTTGTGCGCGAGTCTTCACACCCTTTAAAGACCGTTCATATAATAGTCAGATATGCTAAACAATGCATGCAGCTGTAATGGTAATTTGCTGCTCATGTATGTTTTTAACATTTTCTTCACCTTCACAATTGTGGGCAGTAATTAAGAGATATCATAAAATAGTTAGTACAAAATATAGTATCTTTATAGTAAGCTGACAATTGTGACTAACAAAAAAAAAACAAATATAAATGACGTAAACACATAAACAAATAGAATATGAGTAGAATATGAGTAGATTAGAAAAAAATATATATATACGCATATATTTTACAAGCTTCGCTAAATACAATGTTTGAGGTAAGTATATTCATATTAACAAGTTTTCTTTAACAAAAAGTAAAGTTATTCTCATATACCAACGTATAATAATTAAGGCTGAAATCACAACGAAAGCAAATGTCATAACTTGCATAATTTATCCCCCCTCCCCACCCTTTTATCTTTTGAATTATATTTACGGTAATATTAATTTTAAACCGCGTGCCTTGAATAATGCCCTTTTCCGTTTACGTGAGTTATAATTCTTATGTTATTTATATTCTTGCTTGCAGATCTCGAAAACCGTTGAAGTGAAACAAGTATTGGGATTTTTCATTAAATTTCAAAATCTCCGTGACTGTGCAGGGAGGATATATCTGTACAATATGTCGGGTGAAAACAGAAGGAAGCGATTTGTCTACATGTTAGTGATATGTGTAGTCATTACAGCCATGTTCTGGCTACACGGTACATCCACGCACGATTTTGTTTTTCCTGATAAATTCCTTACTTTCAACCAACAGAATAATCGGAAGGTATCCCTCGTAAAATCCGCCGAGAAATCCGTCGTAGATATTCACTTTCCCGAGAAGACGAAATATGATTTTGTTGCTTTCAAGAAAAAACCCGGATGGCATTTCGTCCACTTTCCTTGTCATTATAAATGTAAGAAAGACGGAGCTCCGGTCACTGTCCGTTTCACTACGAACGCTTCCGATGTAGCTGGGGCCGACGCGGTGTTTTTTACTACTGGACCAATGGAACTTGAAGAATGGGAAGCCTTACGCAGCTATCGTAGTCCTGGACAAATATGGATATTTGCAACACAGGAGCCTGCTGCTATTATACCAGACTATTTGCCGCCAAAAGTCTACAGATACAATACTTATAATTGGTCTTTCACCTTCCATTCAACGTCTGATATACATGGTGCTTATGGCTGGTACACTCCGTACGATAAAATGCCGTCGGATACCAAAAGTACTGATTGGTATAAAAAGAAACCCAAGTTTGCCTCATGGGTATCGTCATTGCACTGTGGTGGATTAGGCTGGGACAGAACAAAATTTGTTGAAGATCTTGGAGAATTTATTCCTATTGACATGTACGGAGCGTGTGGGAACTTAACCATGCAAAGGAATGCAAAAATTGCCAAAGGTATCTTTATGGGATACAAATTTCATCTTAGTTTAGAAAATAGCTGTTGTAGCGAGTATTTGACAGAAAAGGTATGGAATGCTCTACAGAACTGGGAGTCTGTTCCTATAGTACTAGGTGGAACCAGGGAGGAATATAGTAGATTAATGCCACCTCATTCTTATATACACGCAGACGACTTTGATTCCATTGAAGACCTTGCTAGATATATTAATAAAGTAGGCGGCAACGAAACTTTATATAACGCGTATTTTGATTGGAGGAAAAAAGGAAAAGTAGAACAACAGGCGTTCAAATATCGATTTCCAGTCTTTCAAGAAGGAGTTTGCAAAATTGTTCATGATTTCGAAACAATGGCAAAACATCCTATGCTTAAATCTTTTGATCCATACGGGGCCAATTGGTTTGGTAGTTGCTACCGGTGTGGAACCCACAACTGGATTCAAGACTATAATATTTGGTGGCGACGTAATATGTTCCGTAAATTGTGGGAAGACAACAGAACACTTATTTGGCTTGATGGAGATAAGACTTCACATTGACCGAAATACAAATCTCACGACATTGTAGTTCAAAATGCAACGTGTATATAGTTTCATAACTTTACATGATCAGCAAAATGAAAATTGATCATTAACCATTTTAAATATAATATCTTTTGGATGAGGATAGTTGAACAACTATTTTTTCCGGATTGTAAAGTTGTTTATAAATAGTCTGAATGCTGGCAGGCTGCTTCAATTTTGATTGGCAGGAGACATGGACCGTTCCTGAATTGCATTGCAAACCATATGGATAGACAGTATGCAAGATAAATTACTGGCGTTTACTTTAAAGCAGCATTTTGCGTTTTGTCGCCGTTTTCCACTTTTTTGTCCATCGAGTATTTTTACATATATCAATCACAAAACAGCAAACTAAGATATTAGCCAAGTTTTTTCCCTGCCAAAGCGTTAAATGGCGAGTAATTTAGGACATTTGCAGATAATGAGAAAAGTGTCCTCCGACAAATTACACATTGAATATTAATCACATACAGTTCCCCAAACCCACTAGTTTGAATTCAACCAATCAGGGATGCAGGTTTAGTTATGAGCCGTTGCTAAATATAGATTCAAAACGTCGAGTTGGTTACTTGGTACAACCAGCGAGCTGGACTCTAACAGCACCCTGGTACAACTGCCATAGGCAATCTACACAAATCAAGCATGGTGTTGTATTACGTATTGGCCAATGAAGTTCGTAGCTTTTAAATATTCATATTATGGGCGAGGTTTATTTGGATCCCAACGGAAAATATCTTCGAGAAAAACAAAGTTGAAAGTTGTAAATTTGTCGACTTTTATGCCACCAGTAAGATTTTAATAGACTGCTAGTTTTGTATGTCGTCATGGCCTCGTGGAATCAGTGTGGTTGAGAAAAACCATAGAAAAGGACGCAAAATGCTGCTTTAAGATATGCTGGCTTTTCATAGCCTTGGGGTATCACGGGTAGCGTAGGTTCGGTGGATTGAATGACTGTTGTTTCATATAACAAAACTTTGGTTGAAGTTTACTTTGAATTACTCAGCTAACTTCAAACCGTCGGCATCTCTTCTGAATTCAGGTTTAATTATTCAGCTAGCTTCAAACCTGCGGCATTTTTTCTGAAATCAGGATAAAAGGAAATATGACTTGCGATTCCGCGCATGGATTAGCCCCTATAGTTTACATTGGGCAATTCCGTAAAGTCGGACGTACATTTCGGACAGTTTGTTGATCCATATCTCAATGGCTATATACTGGATATTACATTTGATTTGGGTTTTGTTTAACATCTGCCTTGTACTATTCTTATATGGTCTTTCATTACTTGTCCATTCAAATAAACTACGAACATATATACGAAAGAAACCGCCCTGTGACGGACGTACCCAGAGTGACTTTTTTCAGATCGTATTTTTCTTTTGATAAATTTCTGTAAAATTGGAATGGGATACAATTAAAAAACTATGATACATGTTATGGAGAAGACTCTTAACGAACTATATCAGTAATCAAGAAGTTGAAACCTTTATCACTTCCCTGCAATATTTTCAAAAGTTTTTTTGTGACGGACGTACATTTTTTGTGACGGACGTACATTTGTGAAATTATACAGTAAGTATACGAAATGTACAAAAGCACTACTAGGTATGCCAAAAATTTCAATTTGTGACAGGGCTTCACCCAGAGTTGCCATTGTAGACAGCTGTACACAATAATACAGCATTTAACTGTTCCTAATGGAACAACTTAGGTAAAATTAATAGTGAAACGAAGGTATACCCTCTCACAAAATTGCCTTTCCATTGGAAATATATATTTCACTTTAAGTTGTATGCAAACATCACTTGAAATAATTATGGTAAGCTCATTCAAAATTGTGTGTGCATCATTTCAAACAATACAGAATATAGACCACCAGGGTGTTGAAGTTCTCTAGTGGGTCAGAACGATGGGTCTTTATTAAAATTAGGATGGTATGAACACAAAAAACATTTTTCTTTCACTTTTCTTCACACTCTGTTATTTTACTTGACAATTTTGTTATATTAAAATACATGAACTGCAAGCATCTATATGGTTGCTATGACAGCACTTTTCAGCAAACAAAGATTTTTTTCAATTGACTTATACACAACTTAATCTGCCTGAACCCAATGATTTCTGTAAACCATAGCTGCATCTTATAAAACTCCTTAGTTTTAGCTTCCATATGATACCATACATGTTTTTTTTACCGAGATTGACATGTGTTTATATGTAATGTATATGACGCACGTCTCTTTCGACATATCATTGTTGTGTAATGCTAAATAAATAACACGGGATGTCATTGTTATTCCGCATTCGTGTAGGCTATCGTTGTAACGTTTGTCACAATTTGCTAAATAAAGGACCACATTTTGATTTTGGTACAAAATTTAAGGAAATAAAACAAAGGAAAGCAAAAACAAAGAACGAAAATGGAACTTAAATCAGCTAGTCAATGACCTGCGCTGATGGAATAAATTACAGTCAGAATAAGCAATGTACTAAAAAATGGTTAATCCATGTTCAGTCATTTAGCCCCCCACCCCGCCCCCGCCCCGCCCCCTCGCAACCGCCCCGTCCTTCGTCCACAATTCAATTGGATGTCTTGCATCCGTCATTACCACTTTTTGTTCCGCCACCGACCACTGAAAACGTAACCTGGTGAGACGCCAATGGCCGTATCGTATTTTGAAGGTACGGATGCTTTAAAGAGACAACAGTATTTTCTATAATAAAGAAAAAACACAGCGTTGAGTTTTACACGAGCGCCCATTGGTGTTCATGAAGTTTTAATATTTTCTTTAATTTTGTTTCTTTGTGTGCAGCTAAAACACTGTAGATGAGCTTTATTTAATTTTAAGGCATAAATTATTGTTGGCCAATAAGAAACAATTAAAATGTCACGGGGTCTACAAGAACATATAAAATCATACATTTTCGAAAAAGCCACACAGGCTAGGTGACATGATGCTCCAAATAATTGAACACTCCCCAACCTTAGTCACACCCTCCAACCTCAACCCCTTTCCTCACCTCCATCCCCACCCCCCCCCCCCTTCACAAAAACAATAAAGTAGTAACTTCGTATTCAATGAAATTTATCTAACACAGTAATTACTTGTAAGTGCAATAATTGAGATTGCAACAGAAAAACTCTCTGTCGATCATTTTAATAAATTGGCTGAGAATGTTTGTTTTTTGCCGGGTGGGGGGGGGGAGGGGTGGGGGGTGGGGTTGGCAACATTTTCCAACTCCACGATGCAGTGTTCAATCCTTGGCATTGACGGGATGTCACTGAGTTCTGCTTGGCATTCATTGTATTACTTCTGCAAGTCAACGGGCTTACATTCAACAATGAAAAGCTATATAACGGTATTGGAATGTCAGCTGGTAACAGGTACATTTTAAAGTAAAGAACCTGGGCACGGAAGAAAACAAACGTTCTGATAGGTTCTTAACCTCAGCGCCATTGTGATGTAGAGACTGTGTTATTATCGTCAGGTATATATCGCGGTTCCCCTACCCTAGAAGAGGAACGTAATGATACTTTGGAAAGAAAGTGACCTAGGAAAGAACCTGGTCCCCCAAAAAATGAACCGCCTGAACCGCTCTCAACCCAAGCCCCTTTCCCTCGAGACTGTGACTGTGTGGTCATCGTCAGGTGACGTATACCACGATTCCCCTAGAAGGGGAACATAATGCTACACATGATACTTAAGAAAGCAACCAGGAAAGAACCTGGCCACAAAAACCAAACAATGAACCACCCGATCCGCTCTCAACCCCATTCCCATTGCAACGGTACTTAACTGTGCGATCATCTTAAGGTGTGTATCGCGACTCCCTTAGAATGGGAACATTAATGCTACACTTGATCTTAACCAAAAGGCCGAGAAGCGGTACAGGTTATGACCAACACGTAATATGCTCTAACAACATGTGTTGATAGGCGTGTTATATGTTGAGTGCTATACTCAATACATTGCCACCTTGAATTCAAACTGAACACTCAAATCAATGTACAACTAAAGTGGTAAGGTCCCTGTCATATTCACAATATGGTATATTTTGCAGACGTGTCCGACCCAACAACATTGCCATGTTATTTATAAAATAAAATCATCTTGTTTTTGTTTGTTTGAAAAACAATCAAATACTGTGATTGGGCGGTACATAATGCACATATGATTCACATGTTGCCCTGCCCTTAGAAGTTTTTGCCTCGCCTCTTTAGGTTTTAACAAATAGAAGCCAACACTTCCCTCCTACACACCAACCCCACCACCCCCAGAATTTGAAGGGGAACAAAATTAAAACAGTGTTGTTTTTCTTCTATATTTTCATAATTCTTACCACAATTTTTGTGCATGTATGATACGTTTATATTTAGAAATTTGAGTGTAAGCCTTCTCGCCTTATCGTGATATGACCTTATTAAAGGGTGTGAAGACTCGCGCACAAAGAAACGTCTCATGACGGTTATTCGACCTAGTTTCGAATGAGGTGTAACAGAAGTGTTAGACACCACCATCGATCCCAGAAAATACACACACAGCTTGCTACCGTCTGTAATTAGACGCTATAGTGTACAGTCAAAACATATACACGGTTAATACCCACAACACAGTGTACATAGCAGCGATGGACATCTCAGGTCTAGATAAAAGATAACAAGGTATCACGTTTCATTACTGTCTGTATTTTGTAGCGACAAGAAGAAAACGTCATTTGCAAGCAACGGAAAGTTAACCTTTTTGAGAGCGCGGCACGCGGTTTGGGACGAGTCTTCAATGCCTTTAAGCTTATTTATGACTCATCGGAACGTCATAGATGGCAAAAAAAGAAAAACACCCAAAATACCAAATGGCCGCTTAAGAAGAATAGCGACTTTCAAGGTTCATCTCACAAACACAGGACCGATATATTTACTTTTTTCGCTCATGCGTGACAGATATCGGCGTTGATATTGTCACTGTTGGATTATGCATGCTAGTATATAGGGTCTCATATACTTATCTATAACAGTGTGTATCGTTTTATTAATGACGGATATTTTCTGGCCATGTTCCTCTTGATATCTGGAATAACTTGAAACCATGAGCCGGATTTCTTCCATAGACAGTAAGTAGCAGATTTAATAACGATGCCTTTGCGGTAATACAATTCTATAGCATGTGCTAGTTGCAATGTATATGAAATTTAGGGAAATTTAAACGTGAGGCCTAAACATAAGTATTGTTGATAACTAGTTGTATTTTAATGAGGCTTCTTAAATTGGATTCGAGTGTGTGGGTATATATGCTGGTAATTCATAACTCTTTAACTACACTTATGATACACACACTCACACACAAACTTTTATTTTTCCGATTATTTTGACAGAATAAAAGCGGTAATAACAGTACTATTTCTACAATATCATATGAAAAATATGATAAACCCCACGGGGCAAATTATTACAAGTTAAAAGTGTAGAAAGAAACTGACGTGGACCTGAAAATCAAATACATTGTGAACAGTCAAGATTTCTTTCTTTCAAACTATTCTTCGGGATCACAGAAACAACTAATTTCAATTTAACATATTATTTTAAATTTTAATGTCCGCGCTGCCCGGCTCTCCGACTTTCCGGCTGTCTGGCTGCCGTGTTGCCCTGTTGCCCTTTTGTCCGGCTGACCGGTTGTTGTTGATGTGAAAGCAATCTAAACACGGTAAAATCAAATCGTTGAAAAGATCCCAAAATTTCTATTTCAACTGATACTCGTTACAATCATAAATTTTACACACTTTTTAGACTTTTTTTACAGATCAGTAAAGACAAAAGAGATTTTTTGATCGATATTTTATTCATTACTATTATTGAAAGTACAATTCTAATTATTTTAGGGATTGGCAACTATTTTTTCTTGAAATACGCCCAAGTGGCTCGCTTTCGTCACGGTACATCCGGAAACTGGCTCAACTCAAACAAAATGGCGCGACACATGAACTACATTCAAACCGTTTTTTCATCTCAAAGAAGGGATTTTTATGCTTTTCTATTGCTTTTACTGGAAAGACCATATGTCAAAACGTAAGAATGGATGCAAAAAAAGGTAGGGTTTATTTCTCCTTGAATGTCATAGACTTCTACTCCTCCAGTATCTTCATATTCAAACTTTCATAAAGGAGTCTAACATGTCAATAACATTGGTAAACACATACTCATGCTGTAAGATTGTACATTTTCGAGACTCGCATATTTACTAACGACCATTCCAATGTTACAGCTAACAATGTCTGGCAAATGAATAGAAAAGAAGCTCAAAGTACAGACTTAAAGGGTGTGAAGACTCGCGCAAAAAGAAACGTCTAAAGCCGGTAATCTGACCTAATTTCGAATGAGGTGTAACAGAAGTGTTAGACACCTCCATCGATCCCAGAAAAAAAACACACACAGCTTGCTACCATCGGTAATTAGACAATAGTGTACAGTCAGTACTTACAGCTGTGGTCATTAAAATAGCAACAAATTCAAGCACCAATGGCTCTGTACCTTCGGGAATTACCTCTACAGGTCCTGCTCATGTTTATATAAACAACATATATTTGTAAATAGGCCTATTTGACCCTTTGGAAAGAATAATCTACCTTTAATTGATTTAAAATAAAATAACACTGTTAGCAAACTGCTTATCCACTATAGAGAGCCCGTGTAAAAGAATGTGTAAAAGTAAGTTGGCCTGACGATTCGATCCTAGCAGGATCTTCTTCAAAGGCTAAATGACAAGTAACAGTAACAGAAGGGACAAAAGCACGCACAGTATACAGACAGTTTATTGTCCCTTCTGTTACTGTTCCTTGTCATTCAGCCTTTGAAGAAGATCCTGCTAGGATCGAAACGTCAGGCCAACTTACTTTTACACATTTAATTGATTTAAAACCGCTTTCATGATCACATGTGATCAAAGTGACCATGTAACAGGGCTCGACCAGAGTGGTGTACTAGTTCAGCCAAAAAAAATTAACGTTTATTTGTTCGAGACCCATGATTTACATTTACTAGACTAATTTCCTGAAACTTGTATATGTGGCCGGAGCATCAAAATTGGAACTTAGCGAACCGGCAACTATAATTCATGGCTTTTTGGAATCATATGTTGTTTTATTAATTATCAGCTCATTGTATAGATTTAAAAAAAAGGCTGATTGCGTTAATCCTCTTTCATTGGGTACTCCGGACAATGTCAGACAATGTCAGACAATGAAATACTTATAACAAAAGATTAACGCACAAATTAAGTTCCACCATCAGCATCCTTTGTCTCAATATATATTGTCCCTGGCTCGCGATACTGAATGTTATATGTGCCGCATGTCTATATAGGTATTCCCATCCGATACTCATAGCTAGTGGTACAATAACTACTGTCCATGTTCCACAACCGTGCATCAGTAACTACTGCGCTGTGAATCGCAACACGGTAACATGTGTTACAGTTGGCACAGTAATTACTGGAAAGCTGTTACACGTTGAACTACGAGTCCGACAGGTGAAAATTTGCAGTAATTTTTTTTTTAAATTTGCAGTAAGAAAAAACTTGCAGTAATTACTGTGCCACCTGTAACACATGTTACCGTGTTACGAACACAGCGCAGTAGCTACTGATGCACGGTTGTGGAACATGAACAGTAGTTACTGTACTAGCTATGAGTATTGGCTGGTATTCCAGATAGTGGACCACGATAAGCATATTCTGTGACGTCATCATGACAAACCTTCTCCACAAAGCTTGACTATTTCTGTTAGAAACTTCTTCTTCTTCTTCTTTCTTCAACCTTGATGATCACAACATGATACATTTGGACTATTTTCTAATAGCTCTAAATGTCCTCTATATTAAGAATTTACTCAAGGAGTCAATAATTTGTGGACAGATTATTATCCACCATGGGACAAATATATTTTCAACTGATATGCCTCGATAACATACTATTAATTTGGGTCTTAACATGGGTCGTAACTTGGGTCTAACAGGAGTGTTAGCTCAGTGGTTAACGCCGGTGCCTTTCAACCATAAGGTATACGTCCCGAGTTCGAGTCACTCCAAGATTAATGTATGTCGTCCATGTTACAGAGTTGTTGACGATTGACAATTCATAATCATGAACGTTCAATATGAATGTAAGAGACTGACTTCAGTCAGCTTGCGGCTTTGATAAGCCAATGATGGCTTTTTCGCGAGTTCATGCTTGCAAGAGGATCTAAGATACATACAACATATATGCATTCTCAAAATATCAACAATTATGATTTTCTTTTTTTTTTAAATCTTCGCCATTCCTCCAAATTGTTCTCATGTGTTATCTTGGTCACATTGTTAATACAGTGCGGGAATTTCGAGATGGGGGCGACAGAGGTCGAAACGACTATGCATACGCTGATCCGATTGAAGAACTTGGGCGTGGCCGTAGAACGGACAGACACCATCACGGAAGGGACCGCGGTTTTCCAAAGCACGGTTACCGTGAACCGATATTTGCACAACCGAGAAGTCAACGGTTTCTATCGGCGGGTCCTATAGTAACCACTCCCTCCATGGATCTACAATTACCAAGTCGCCCGCAACCTCGATACCCACCTGGGGTAAACCCACAGTACCCACCTCATCATGCTGTAAGTATATATATATATATGGCATTCAGTTAAGTTAAAGACTTTCTCCTTCTTCATTGAGGTCCCTTTATCCGCTGACTGTGTGCCGATTGAGAATCAATTGAGCAGTTAAATTAAAAACAATAGCAGTTCTTGCGAAAGTGAGTGGTGTTGTAATGCAGCAAATTCTCACTCAGTGACGGGGAAGCAGTCGTGGGAGGATGACAGGTTGGTGCGTGGGGTATATATGGGTATAGGAGAAATATCATACTTTAGGTAATGCCAATTTCAGTTAGTAGACATCTCGCGTTACCTAACATTTTCGAATCTAACGCATTTTTACTAAGTTTACGGAATCATTAAGGACTACTGTATATGAGACAATACATTAGAATAAACATCTAAACCAGTCGATAGTCGGCTATGTGAAGATGAAACAATATTTATTTATTTTGAAATCCCAACTAATATTGTCTTTTTCATCGGAGGGCTAAGGTTCATCAAAACTGCGTTCTCTTCACAATGGTCCTAATTATTTAATTATGTTTAAATTACTATGGATATTCGTCAAAAGGGAAGCATTATATCAGTTTGATAATACTTTTCTTATAGACGTTATTGTATCGCTCCAATTTGGTCTGTATATTTTGCTAGACTAAGAGGTTCAGCCACTTTGATAAAATGCGACTTCGATGAGTAATAATTTGACCAACATGAGCATGTATAGTAGTGGTATCGAGACAATTTATTATGTGAAGATCTCTTTTATTAATAATGGTAATATTTAACCTGCTGTGAATCATCGCTTAAGATTGAGAGTAATACCAAATTCGATATTTAGCATTATATACGCTACAAGAGATATAATGGATTTTGAACCCAAATTAGCACTCATGCACATAACAAGGAAGTACCGGTCCTCACTCCATTGTTAGTAGACTGTGAGACCTGAATACAACTTCACACCTCTTTATGCCAGGGGCAAGTTCGGTAAGTATTGCCAAGTGGAAATTTGATAAAACCAACATAATGATAATAGCTTGCTTGTTACGTTGCGGAGAAATGAAATAATGAAATGTATTTCATTTCATTTGGATACGTATGGTTGCACATTGGTTTTCCTACATGGGCTACATCAGCAGATAACGTTAGAAAATAGTTGAAGTATATGTCACAGCCAGATACTATGACATACAATCCTATATGCATAATGATTGACTGTACTAACCAGACTACTCTTTAGGTTTCACTGATAATTACGTCGTCCGTGACATTTTAACAGAGTGTCGGGATGACACTTTACTGCAGCACGCTGAACATCTGCTATTCGAACCAACTTTACTATAGTTACACATATATACTAGTGAAATATAGGGACAAGTGTTTAGACTCCTACACAGTCATTAGTAGAAACAGCCTTTGAGTATAACGAAGTCGTCTGTTAATAACAAAAATTCCCAGAGATGCATCTGCTGACAGGTCTTAGATGTGTTACAACACACTTTTCAGTTGATACTGATTAACGGATGTCTGTTATTCCCACTATTACAAACTGATCAAGCCATGTTCATTGAGTGTCACACTCAGCATGTTTGATCATTTATGACTGGCAGGTATAAATAGGTATGGTCAAGAAACGTCACCAACAAAATTGTCTTATTTGTCGGTTTCATGTTTCAAATATCAAGTCAGTTTATATTTTGTGGCAGCTAATAAATTGTTCAATTAGTCCTTTCTCTTTCATTTCAGTATCCCATCGGATACAATCCTACCTATGCTAGGAGACCCGGCTGTTGCCCAGGTCAAGACGACATCACGTTGGTGATTATCGCTATATTTGTAATTTGCTGTTGTCCTTTAGGAATACTCTGTGGACTTCCAGCGTTATGCTGCATATACCAGGTAAACCTCACTCTGCAGCATAACACTGTTTTTATTAGTTTGTTTTCTTGGTGGGAGGAAAGAGGGGGAGGGGAAATATTATGTTGTTGTTTTTTCTTCTTCAAATAAACCTTGTATTGCAATAAATCAAAATAAAACATTTCATATTTGAAAAAAAAAACACATTTTACTGATCAAAGTTTTTAAGCCAAATATAACGATATAATTTACATAAATTGGAGACATAAATATATTTACCAGAACATCTTCACCATCATCGTCATCATCATCACCACCAACACCACCACCAACACCACCACCACCAGTGGTTGCACGGTAAAAGACATAAGCTGTCGCCATCTTAGTAACCTTCATCGTCACCTGCATGAACGCTATCAACGTCATCGTTGTCATTAACGTTATATCCCGCGGTTAAATTTTCTTTGAAAAGTTAGCAAGGCAAGGATATAACATGATGACTATCACCATCACCATTACCACCAACCCCACCACTATTAGCATTAACCCCACCACTATAAGCATTAACCCCACCACTATTAGCATTAATCCCACTACTATTAGCATTTTAACCCCACCACTATTACCATTAACCCCACCACTATAAGCATTAACCCCACCACGATTACCTTTAACCCCACCACTTTTACCATTAACCCTACCACTATTAGCATTTACCCCACCACTATTAGTATAACCCCACCACTATTACCATTAACCTCTATACACATCTTGGTTCGGTGAAATGAAAAGAGTTACACTAATACGAGCCAAGAAGGAATAGCCCTGGATAGTTTATTGTATTGACTTTTAACAAACTGTGACCTTATTTGTGCAGTTTTAAACTATAGCCACAATTTATCCTGTTTACACATTACTTATTGTGGTTCTTTGTTTTAAAATAGAAACAAACCAAAACAAAACATGTTCTCATATAAAACCGCAAATATTGGAGAAACCAAAAAACAAAACAAAAAACAACACTTGATAGCCGAAACTTCATGTAACCATGAGCACTACATTACCACTGAAGGAGACACCCTATTAATGTTGTGGCTATTTTTTCTTTTATTACTGCAGGCTAGAGAAACCGACGGCATGGGAAATTATGAGCAAAGCCAAAGAAATAGGGACTGTTCACTCTACTTGTCATTAGCTGGAGGTTGTTTTGGGATTATAGACGTCGTTGTGGGAGTATGTGTCGTAATAATATGGGGGTATTTCGTTGGTAATTGGTTCGTTGTTTCCAATGCTTTCGCCAATGCTGCCAACGCCAATGCTGCCATCGCCAATGCTGCCATCGCCAATGCTGCCGTCGAAGCGTATGGTTAAAGCTTTGCAGGATATCTACAGTTCATCGTTGCCATTCTGTTCCGACGTCATGAACATTCTATAATAAGCACGATATATAATAGACCTCACATTATGAGATGGGAATTTAGGCGTACTATACGTGCGCAGAATATTTTAAATATCGGTTACTTTCGGTTATACCAATGTGAAAACTATCCTTTAGGTAACTAAAGGTCATTTTAAACGTTCTACTTAGAATATTTTAGATATCAGTTACTTTCGGTTATCTATAGGATATTATCCTATACAGGTAACTGAAGGTACCTTAGGCGTACTATACCTATACGCAGACTATTTTAAATATCGGTTGCTTTCGGTGTACCTATAGGATAGTATATTTTACAAATCAGTTACCTATAGGATAATATCCTATACACAATTGTGTATCCCAAATGGAATTTAAAGCATACGATGTCAATATCTTTCATTGTAATCGATATTTTTGAGAACGATTTTTTTTCGGAACGAAACGTCTGTTTTTTTTATTTTGGGGTCCGTATTAATCATGATGACCCTTTAGTTAGACAAGGCCCAGATACATCCAGCTAAATAGAATAGCACAATTGAACGCCAATACATGAGAAGGTAAATAGTGTCACGTTTAATATTGACCCAATTGTATGTCTATTTGAAAGTTCTTTAAAACCTCCTCGGTTCGGAGGTAAACATTTTGTTATATCTGACACCCCCATCCCCTTCCCTTCCCTCGATCCAATTGGAACAAGTGTATGTGTCACTATACTTGCATATCACGCTTCAAAGCACTCTCACTGACAGTATGCACAGTATGAATAGACTAATTCCATGAAATATATTTCACGAAATATTGTACAAACTTCCAGTACCTTTGCTTTCAATCATGATAGATATATA
>JAIPMN010004832.1:757-11051 GCA_020650975.1 Apostichopus californicus
GGGGGGGGGGGCATGGCCCCCCTTGGCCCCCCTTGGATCCGCCAGTGCTAACACCTGAACTCCATAAGTTCTTAAATGTTAGAAATATATATTTCTCGTCACTCCATGAATGTTCAAAACTAATCTTGAATTTAATTCTTTCGAGTATTTAATCAATTATTCATGCAGATCATCTTGATGATGCAGGCACTGAATTTGACTCATTTCAACTTGAAGATAACAATTAAGCGGCGATATTTCGTTCTTGTTTAATTATGTTATCATCTTACGTTCGTCGGTACTGTACATATTGTTGTATCACAACATCGGTGTCCCGACGCTCCTCGGATCTGAGAAAAAATGGAGCCTGCTACATCGAAACTGAAACAAGCGGCATCATAACGCGACAATTTAACATATGGGAGTAGTGGCAACACTGACATGTCTGCATATAACTACTGATATCAAGTTTGACCCACCACCAAATCTAGCATCGTCTTTGCAGGGAGAGGAGGGGGAGGGGGGTGAGGGGCAATCTTCTTTTATCCCCAACAGGGTACGTCAATCAGTGGACTCCCATCGACGATAATATTCACACAACAACTTTACAACCAGTAATCAATAGTAACAAGGTGGACGTCGCGACTGGTATATATTTTCATAGTTCTTCCACTCTGTTGACTTGATCGTTATGCTAAACTCATCGACATTAAAGTAGTCGCGAAATCAGGAATACAATCATTTGCATAACAAGGAGCTATTAGATAATGCTATTATGTGCACAAGGACAGCAGGGGATGTTGCGGGACCAGATGATGTTTCAAGTGGAGGTGCACGTGGAGTGTGGTTCTTCCCCCTCCCCAGTTTTCTAACTATAGAGATGAATTACGCTGGGTCCTTTGCAGTAGCGATACGAGTGTCGGGTGATGAGAGGAGCGGTTGATGTTTCATTTGAGATACCTCATAATACGTCTTCAATTTGAACTTTTCGACATAAAACGTCCCAACTATTAATTGAAAGGTCGACATTTCCAGTTTATGTGAAAATCTCGTCACATAGTAATATTTTCGATAAAAAAAATGTGTTGAAATTTCAAAACAATTAAATTTGAAAGAAAGAAAAGGGGTCGTAGTGGGGTAAGGTAAAGGTGCAGAATAAGTTTAATTTGTCTCCATCACAGACTCTTCTTAATCCTTTATCTCATATCACCAAATGATCCCATGAATGTTTCTGCACATATGTTACCAAAGAATGTTCTCAGATGTTATTACTTGTCTTGCCTTAATAAAGATAGAAAAACAAAAGCTGACAACTAGATGTATGATGCAATTTGTTCTTGTTTATTCACTGTACAATGAGAATGAAAAGATGAAACATACTTAACAGATGGGAATAAACATTACTGGTAACATTCAACAATCTGCTTCATGTGTGAGAATTCTAATCATACAAAGAGAAAACTCATTTCTCAATATTCGTTTAGAATAGCAGCTGTCTTTCTGCTTACATATTGCTTTCGTCTACGTCACAACTCTGTGCAAATTGTCCTCTGAATTCCTGCGTGTTTGCGACCACACAACAATGAGATAGTTGATAAAGTTACTTGTGATCTGGTTTTCAGCTTCTTTTTGACATGAGTGTACAACCAAAGACAAACATCCCTCCCGAGAGAGGCTTTGCATAGTCTAGAATTATGATTTTATGCGACTGAAAAGCACCTGAGGAGAAAGATTGGAGGGATATGTCAGTGACCAGTGGAATTCGGTGTGAAGTCTATCTGGAAGACAAGCATATTTAATTGTTGTATTGGTTTATAACAGACCCCACTTCAATTATACCCAGGAGTGTCGAGAGCAGGGCCTGGCCCACTGGCAATTATCTCATTAGGCCCCCTTCTTAAGTCTTAGTATTTCTTTAAATAAAAATGCGTATACATTACACTTCACCATTCCCCCCCCCCCACCCCCACACATACTTTTGCCAGACCTGATTAAATATATTGTTCTACCATAGGTAATCAACATATTGTTGTTTTGAAGGTACACTATCATTTTTAACCTTGCCTACTTAATTTATGCAACATGCTGGGCAGTCTGTGACATTTCCATGGCAACTGTTTCAAATTTTGGAAACAAAACTTTCCATTAATGCTGAATGCTTCATGTAGTTGATTACCTTTCATTTACTCTTAAAATTCAATGTTTCCAAATTTGGTCCAAAGAATCTTCCTCTTTGTCTAAATAATTTGCACATTTGTAAAGAAAAGAGTCAGGCTGTTTTTTTTTACAGATCATCTACCATGCATGATGTGAGATCACTCATTATGTTATCACATCATTAATAATAATAATAATGTAACTATCGAACGGAAAACTGTTTGCAGGAATTAATTTGCAGTAGTTCAGTCTTTCTACTGGCCACACCTGACCATCACTCTTTGCTAACCATATGAAAATAGACAATCACAAGAGATAAAGTAACTCAACACCTGACATAGTATTCTTTTCATTATGTTAATGTCTTCATGCAATAGTGACGGCTTATTAGTGCATGAACAGTATGGACAGGAATCAAATTTTTTTCACGATCATCAGCATATTGTGATCTAAAACTTTAAGCAATGTCAAACAGTTTCCAACAAAAAGAAGTTTCCTTGCCTACTTGTGGGCAATACTGATAATCTGTAAGACATAGGACTAATAGTTGTTTTTACATGGCTTCCAATTATTTAAATTATTACAGTGTGCTCCCAGGCTACTGTTATGAGAGCAAACTGCATACAGTTTTCTCTGTTTTGTTGAGAGACTAATGCATGGCAATTTTATTTTATGGTTGCACAGGACTACCAAATAGCTGTTCGAACTACCAAAATCAGCTGTGCAGGTTGTGCAGAGAACAGATTGCACTGTCACTAAATACCCCCACATATGATAGGTAAACTGATGAATTGGTATCCCCCTCCCCCCCCCCCCCCTGTTGGTGTTCTATTCATCAATCTACACACTTCTCCTACAGTCTACAAATTGGTCATTGTTATTTTGCTACAGTTTTTTTTGAGCCACCAATTTGTTATTCGGACAACCAAAACATATGCATGGTTGTCTGATGGACAACCAGTAAAAATACCTTTTCCCTGTAATGGCCAACAGTAATATAGACTTTCAGGTTATTTCTTGCAACAGCCATTACATAATTAAAAATAATTCAACGTTAACATTAAGGATCTTGCATGGAACAATGGAACTCAAATTTGTTAAACATTTAACAACACCTGGCTATCATGAAGTATGTCTGAGGAATCACAAGATCAATTTCAAGCACACTGCAGTATAAATGGTAGTAGTCTGTGGAAACAAACCTTAATATTTCTTCGACACAGACTCAAAATATCACTGTAAAAGCTAATACCAGTAGTTTAAGCCAGACAGGCCATTTGAACTGTAACTGTTATTAACCAATTGTTGCAACTTGCAATTAACTCTTTTTTCACTTTTTGTAAATTGAGAACTTGCTAACTTGTCAAATACTTTTGCAACGATTCTTCAACCTTTCCAAACGAAACTTTCAGCAGAAATCAGGTTTACGAAGAATTACTCAAATACTTCACATTCACCCATGTCGAGAGTGAAACCCCTATGTACAATTACCTAAAGTATGCTTCCCTTGCGACTACCTGATGGTCTGCAAGCCAATGGCTTGGACAGGGAAAGACTGTAACAGCAAAACAAATACCCCCACCACCTCCAGAATGTCAAATGCATTTAATCCAATTACTTGTAAGACCAAAGCTTTTGAGAATTTTTTTCAACATACAGTAAGAAGTTTTACATATAGTAGTGTTTAAAATTCCTTGGGCAAAGCTTTTCATCTTAATTAGTTTCAAGCAATGCACTCCTGACTTCTATATATCATTGAAAACTTGACGGCAGGGCTTGAATTTAAAATTGAGAGCCAAGAGAGGGCAGTCAACTATTTCAGGGCAAAAGTTCAAAATTTGCCTTGAATTTTCATTGAATATTATTTCATCACTTGAAATGTACCTGCAACGGTCAAATCAGAGAACAGAATTAGTTATGGTACTTTTAAATTAGTCTTTGAAGCTGATCAAATCACAACAGAGCTAGAATCAAGACAAATACTCTGACAAAACCAACACAGCTATTCTGACCGCCAGGGTGAGGAGCTTAAAGCGACTATCAAGTGAAGTGAAAAGAAGCACTGTTTGATGATAATACCAAACTTTGGTCAAGACTCGTTTTGCTAGGTGTATGTCATCATGAAAACTTGTGAGTAGAAAGATTGGCCAGAAATAGAAATTCCAAACTTTAGAATGATGCTTATAAGTGTTTATGATTTAAAAGTTTTGTGACCATTTTAGCATAATGTAGTGTGTCTTTGTATAGCCCCATTTAATAATACAGAAAGATATATAAGCAAAGTCTTGTTAAGGGTAAATAACATCGCCATGGATATCAAGATGTTTTTTTTCACTGAGCAGAAACCACTTATAATCGACACTTTACAATGCCCAGGACATATTTCAGTGATAAAAGTTCGCACAGCAATCTTGAGATTTATGAAGTTTTTTGTTTATCATAGAATTGTTGTGTATGTCATGCAGCTGCTACACATCTTTACGACTGTGCATTACCTTGGCCATTGATTGTGCGTAACCATATATCATGCTAGATGGATATATTACCTGGTGCAGTGTGTGGACCTCAAAAGACACCACAATCAAAATGTTTCTCCTGCCTCAAAGATTTGTTTGATGAAAACAAGAGGCCAAAAGTGACCGAAAGAAGCTCATCATGGGTCTGCTGTTTCAAAACAAAATATGATATGATGGTCTAAGATTTGGTAAGCCTCAATGCATCTATCACCATTTTTAAACTCTCTTTGTTTAGCCTGTTTAGGTAGATTTCAATCTAAATCAACCGATTAATCTGTTTATGCATTGAAATAAATCGTTAACTTCTATTATTGGTAGGCCTGAAAGGAATCTATCAACTTTTCTTAGACCCCTTTGTCAGCCTGTGTTAGCTAGACATCAGTCTAATCAATTAAATAGTTTTCAATCTAATTGATTGATAAATCCATTTATGTGATGAAATCAGATTGGTGTATGAAGAGATAATTGCTAGAAAAGACATTATAACACTTGGTGGCATTCCATGCCACCTTCTGTCTGTTCAAATGTTTCGGATTGATAGCATTTTGTGCCAGAGTACTCTCTCATGCACAGCCTTCTATCTTTACTGTATGTGAATGGTGCTGTGTATAGTCCATCCAGGCGTTGCTCCTTGGCCGATATCCTCGGTTCCTTATTTCTGTCCGATTATTGATCAATGGCAGATTCCTGGTGCAGACATTTCAGAGACTGTCGGTCTTGTTCTTTATATAATGTTTGTCTTCACCAACCTCAGATACACCACTCATGGAGTGAAACTTCTCCGTTACCTCTACTATTGAACACTGCAGCTTTTTCTACCAAAAGAACTTTCAAATGCCTGTTCACTGAACTTTTGGTTTTGTCCATTTTCATAAAGTTGTCGCCGACAAACATATGAACTTCATCTACTCCTCCATGGCACAATTAACCAAGTGACTGACTCCAAAACCTTTCCTGTGTTACTATCTCCATTTTCCAAATCGGGAATGTTTACCTCTCAAAATTCATCTGATTCAAATTTTAACTCAGGAACTTTGAAGAACTTGTAGTTCAGCAGGTGAAGTTAAGTTGCAGCTATTTGCATAGTCATGCATAATTAATAAACCACACAGGTTCCCTTTGATAGGAATGAAGTGAAGATATCAGTTTAAACTACTCAGTAATGCATGAACGGAAAACAAGACACATCAGCGACTCCTCTTTGATCGTTAGCAATCCGACCTCCAGATTTTGATGGTTTTATCGTTCTCCAAGGCAGCCGATGCTATGATGTTTTCTGTTGGATGGCAGGACGTACACAGCACCACATCTGTAAAAATCAAGGACAAGTCATAACACTATTGAGTAGATGGTTCCATTTTATTTCTAAAGTAAAGTAAGTAAAGTAAAACTTTATTACTCCATGAAAGGAAATTGTGGTAATTCGCACTAAGTCATAAAAGTCAGTGTTTAATACAGAGGAATAGAAGGTTAAGGAAACTTAAGTAGGAAGCATTTAAAAATCTGAGTTCTTGGACTGGTTCATGGATTCAGTGTGTAAGGGGTACACTTCACATTTGACAATGATGACAACCAGTCTCCAACTTAACAGTCCAAGACTTCTTTCCCAGTCTTTTATTTAATGTCTTACCCTAGTAGATTCTCTGTTCCTTTCCTTTACACTATTATCATACCTGTATGTCCTTGTAGCTTCTGAACAACTTCTTTCGTTTGTAGATTCCAAATGTAAACCATGTTATCTTCCGATCCTGAGACAATCCACTAAAGGATGAAGAAGTGAAAAAGAAAAACACAACCATTAACAAGAATAATTCTAAAAGTTTTCAACAGGAAAAAAGGCATTCTGTACAGTAACAAAGTAAATGTAAACTTCAGTATTATGTAGGCTACTTTTCCTCTTCATGTTACTCAAAACAAGACGTTGGGATATTTGCAGGGGGTTGGCAATGGTATCTCTTTGCAGGCTAAATGAGTTGTTCTCCCATCCATAAATATGAATATTACTTGTTCCACCCACCTCAATGAAATTATTAAAATAATAATCATATTGTCTGTGGAGCAAATACATGACTGGTATTTTATGATTTAAGAGAGACTGAGTCAACTTCTCTGGAGGGACAGTAGGTGGCCCCAAAAAATTGCTCAATATGTTAATATGGCCTCATATCCTCTATGGAGGGGCTTTATAGTGGCCCCTACAAAGTTTGGCATCCTCCCGTCCATGTGAATACTTCTTGTTCCCTTATACCCTTTAAAGTGAATACTTTATTACAATGCAATTAAAATGATTATGAAAGAGAAGAAGCAGATATCATCTTACCTTGCCACCGGTGACAGAGAAGTTTGCAAAGACGCAGTATTTCTCATTTTTATGGCCAGTATAGGTTTTGAGGCACTTCCCTTTACTGTAATCCCACAGCTTCAGAGTACTACAATATTGCAAGAGAAACGTTAATAAGATAAAGTTGTATACAATTTCTTAAATACACTCAAATGATCATTAAAGTAATCAAACTAATTTTGAATCGGTCCATTTATGAATAAACCAAATCGCTACAACATGGGGTGCTCCAGTCATGCCCCAAATTAACAGAGGGCACTCTCATATTCATCCTATCCAGCCCCCCATCACTTGGCTAGAAAGATGAAGTCTGTGACTACAATCATGAGTTCTTGTTTGTTTGTTATTATTGTAGAATGGATTTCTTGAAAGATAGTTTCCGGTCAGGCTTACTGTTCTTAGCACCATCACTTGTGTTTTCTACAGCATGTGTTTTGATTGGCCAAACTGCGCAAGTGGAACCAAAAGCAGCCAGTCAATCAAACAGTGCGTCAGTATGCAAACTCATCAGGCATGTTCTCAGCTTGTGAGCACTTGCTTGCCATAACTTCAGTTCAGAGATAGTTTAACTGTACAGATCACGCTGTCATCACGCACGACCAAGATGACAGCGCCCTCTAATACATAATTAAATCCTGAGAAGCCAAAGACATAATCAATTTAACCTGAAAGAAGCCTTTGCTGGCATTTTAGCAATATATTAAATCTGATTGTATTGAAAACCAGCATCGGTACAGAAATATCAGAATTGCTTAATAATTTTATTTCTTCTGTGGCAACATGTCATTGCCAAACGTCTGTTTGAAGTCATCCTTTAATTGAACCCTTCAAATGTAACGACGACTTACTTGTCTAGCGTAGCTGCTAGGATGTATTTTCCGTTCGGTGAAAACTTGACGTAGGAGACGGGAGGGTTGTCATCATCTGAGAACAAATATCACAATAACAGGAAACGTTAAATTCAATTCCACTTACTATCTCAATGGTTTTGTCCGAGAGAATACTACACACAGATCAATAAGAATGTGTAGGGGGGAAGAAGTTGGGAGGAACCTCAAAGGAACAAGATGTTTGTGGCTGATGAAGGAGGAACATATTCTCAGCAGCCTGGTGAAATTTGCATTTGACTCCTACGTAACGTGTTTTGAGTTGACAACTTCGACACATTTTTGTACCAACATTGACACGAAACAAAGCAGTTGCAACACCATAGCAGCGACAAATAAAATTTGTTTGATGTTTTATTGCAAAGTTTACATCCAATTTGCAACTTCTAAACTGGAATGCACATCATTTTGAATGCACTACAGTAACAATTATATTGATAACTTCACATCCCCTGCAGCGACAGCAGGATGTTATGGCCCCCCTATGTATCAAATAGGCTACATTAGTAAAATCACTCACCTATAAGTGTCTTCAGACACTGACCAGAAGCTGTGTCCCATATACGACTGAGAAAAGAAGAAGGTATAATTAAATGTCAAATACAGCTCAAGGGATGTAAAAAGTGATTAAACCTGCTACATACACTGAAGCAAAACATTGAAAGGTGAGTGGCTTGAATATCATTACTTTAAAAACACAACACTGATGCACTTTCCACATGATTCACACATGATTCTGCCACACGGCTAGAGAATTGTTCAACCACATCTCATTCTCAGCATTGGTGCGTCTTCTAAGAAACTGTTGTAGTCCAAAAACAAGCATTGTGCATTGCTCAATCCTATATCTTCTCATTCAGAACGGTGCAGCCGATTGGGGATATTTCTATAATCTATATAAGATCTCTAGCAACTACCCACACAAAGGTAACTTTCATTGGTGAATCTACCATGAAAACTGTTGGGTGACAGAACCAGTACATAGAATGGACAGGGTGAACATCCATTTTGAATAATCATCATTTGTCTTCTACGGCAATGTGAACAAATCTACCATTTCCTTTTTTTAACCGGAATTCTACTCACCAGAGACCATCGTAACTGCTGGATACAATCAGAGACCCATCACGATTAAAGTCCACCTAGAAAAATAAAATAGCAACATGATCGCAAATGGCCTTTACGTTTAGATTTCTGAAAAACTAATTGAAGTTTCAACAATTCTGTGTAAAGATGGACCGGCAGTTCCTGCATGGGCTTTGCTGGTGGCAACTCAAAATTGCAATCAATCAACTGCAAGGGTGCTTTTATCTCATCAACTTGTCAATACAAACTGAAGCAACAGCATACACAGATATTCTATTTTGACATAACCACCCTGCTGTCCCATCTCCCTCCGCGCGCCCCACCCCCCCTGACCCCCTTTCTCTTTAATGCAGCAATCTACAGCATTGTACTTACTGCTGAAACTGGGTCACTATGTGCTGGTAATGTCTTCAAACATTTTCCGGTCTTCACATCCCAAATTCTGACGCTTTCGTCAAACTAGACAGAATAGAAAGAAAGCAAAATATAGTTAAAATGGGGAGGAAGGAAAAATCCTTCAACATGACAAAACTGTAGCTAGCTATGATCCATTAGTGATAAATTCTAATGACATAACAAGCTCAACCAACTCCCCTCACCCTCGCCAGGTCCCAAAAGAATAGAAAAAGGAAAAAATGACCGGGAAAAAATGTCTTATGTCGTAGTTTACTAACAGTTTTCCCACAGTATATAATAGTTACATACGCTAGTTATTATTCTACATATCAAACCCTACATCAGGTGCGCCCCCCGGGTAAGGAAAAGAGGAGAGAAAAAAAAGAGAAGAAAAAAGGGGAAAAGAGGGGAAAAAAAGAAGGAGGAGAGGAAGGAAAGGAAAAGAAAAAGAAGAAAGAGAGAAAAAGGAGAAAAGGAGGGAGTATAGAAGATAAACGCCAAGACACCGGGAAGAGAAAGAGGAACAGTCATAATTACAGCGCTGATCCCTATGATATACACAGGGTAGCCAGTGACAGATCGAGGATTACGGAGGGGACGTGCGCCTCACCCTACCCCTTACACCGACAACTCCATTTTTGACGTTTCCATTTTTCTTCTCACACTAATGTATCTATATATATACTATATTTGGTCTATCATAACGCGTGTGTGTATAGACGCCTTAAACAATTGTACAATTGTGCTATGGAACCAACTGTGGCTGGTCTTGAACTCGACCGAGTCGTCGGGAACATGACGCATTTCGGGAAGGGGGCGACCGCGCCCCCCCCCCCGAGCAAATTTTCTTTATGATATCGCTAGTAATTTTAAAATAGACAATGCTTAGGTGCAACTTACAAGGCCTGGGAAGTGTCATTTCCAGCGATCTG
>JAIPMN010004835.1:0-10795 GCA_020650975.1 Apostichopus californicus
TATATAAAATTTGTCATGAAAATGACATTTAGTTTGAACTAACTGACTTAACTGTTTCATAAGGTTGGGTTCTTTTGTTTACGGTTCACTATGTGTATGTTACTAGTTGGTCGATAAAATAGCAGAAACTGTGCAAGTGTACACTGGTGCATTGCAATTATTCACAAACAGTGTTATGTGGTGAAGTTTGTATTATATCCTGCGGTGTCTAACCATAATTTAATAATTACCGACTTTTCGATCCGCGTTATAGTCATTGCAATCCTCAGTCTCCCTCACAAGTTTACAAGGTCGGTAATAGTGACTCCATAGTTTTCCCTTGCAGGAAGCCAAAGAAGGTCTTTCAGCTTTATCTGTCTGTAGTACATTGTCTGATTTAATCAATGTCCCATATATAACACAGTGAGTAGACAATTGTGATTAAGAATAATTTGTTTTGGATTCAAATATATATTTTTAGTTCAAAACAAATGTGGTTATATTAAAGGGGCGTGGTCGTCATGAAATATTGACAGCAATTTAATTTTCAATTTTCTCATTGGTTTAAGGTTTGTTGCCAAACAGCATTGTTCATTGTGATGTAAGAGGTTTTAACAGGGGGAAAAAATAAATTCGTTTTCAGTATTCAATGTCAAGCTTTTAAAATTTTAAAATATATAAACTACAATATTATACATTATTACACTATGCGAAAAGATCGGAGGTGACTGGTAAGATGGATTCTACTTTAGGTAAGAGAGACGTATAAATGGTATCTGACAACTAATTTCCAAGAAGTCTGCCGAACACATGTGTGCAAAACACAGACGTTGTTGCCACAGCGGCAATATAAAGTGCATGCGCTACATAATGTACAGTCCTCATCGCACTAACCGAATCGGAACCGTTGCTGTGTGTGCTGTATGTGTGTCTACAGACCTACAGTACAGGCAACCAGTTGACAACTCGCCTTCAATATATGACACTACATTCAGTACCAAAGCCGAAACATTCGCGAACGTATATTTTGTGGATTTCGAAAACCTTTTTTGAAAATTACTAAAGAAGATGTCATCTGAACTAGCGTTACAATCATCATGGGATTCATAATTTTCCGGTGGAGACCCTTCATGTTGTAATTGTAATAACACATGTCAGAGACAGCCCAGCACTAGGACTAGGGGCCGAGCAGGAGCTGGGTGTCCGTGCACTAGGGGCCTACTGCAATTCTTTCTGTACGTGTGGGACAAAAAGGAAAGCTTGCCAGAATAAACCTACGGTAAGTTAATAACTGTCAACACAGCGTCTAGGTTAAGGTAGGCTAGGCCTAAATGTGTCATTAGTAAGCCTAGGTCTATACTATTATTAACTGGTAATGGTATATAAGGCGAATGGTACTAAGTGTGCTCTCGGCGTGCAAACGAATCGTCAAATATAATGCATGGTTGGGAGGGAGGGTGTCATATGCACTTACAACTTGAATTTTAATGTACAAGGCCTTATTTCATCAGCAAAGAAATTATTTATTTATTATTACTATATTAGGCCTAGGCTAAGTCTAGTAAGTTAAGTGTATTAATTATATAGGCGTATGCCTATAAGTGAACCAAATAAAAGTAGCCCTATAGGCTTGGGCGCTTGACATAAATAGGGTTAAACGAGAATATGACATTGCTTTTGAGAGTGAGGGCGATTAGGGGATGGTTGTGGGATTAGGGGATGGTTGTGACCAGCATGGCAAGCCCTGATACAAACATGGTAATAATCTAGGACTATAAGATTAAGCTGGTATAGTACTGTAGATACAGCAGTGGTTCTATACCGTGGGGTGCGAGCCGGGGATTAGGGGATGGTTGTGACCAACATGGCAAACCCTGATACAAACCTGGTAAGGAAGTACTAAATGGGTACTGCTGGTATAGTATTGTACGCACAGCAGTGATTCTTTACCGTGGGGTGCAAGCAGGGAGCTATACTCTGTATGAATAACAACTGTCCTGACAGATTAAAGCCCATATGCCTATACTATAATGATATCTAGAGCATCGCCATCTGATATCTACACTCAAACAGGCTCAAAGCCAGCAATGCTAGAAATATTGCATTCATAAGTGTCTTTTTAATTTTTTTCTTTATACAGGATTTGTCTCGAAGCCTTTTTTCTGTCGAACACACTCATCAAAGCGTCGGAAAGAAGAACCGATGTGGACCTCCGTCCTTTTAATTTCCGCATTAAATATCTAATTTACAGTAGCCTTTTGTCAATAATGCAGTCACTCCCTGCATTGTGTACTGGACTTTCCCTATACGAAACTGTACATGTAGCACTGTACACTGTACTGTACATGTACAGACTGCATACAGGCGAAAGTTGCCGATGTTCGTCGCGGTGATCATTGGTAAAAGTACTGAGTGACGTCACCTTCGTGACGTCAGAGAAATGTACTGTACCAAACTCTGACGTCCAGAAGAAATATTCTAAAAGCCGCTACGTCACGACCACGCCTCTTTAATTCAGCAATGAGGTCATCAGGAGCCTGCAGCGAGCAAGGGCAGCGTAAATATCTGTTTACGCTTGAGAATGTATTTGTACACACGAAATTGTATTTGTACATACGAAAATGTATTTGTACATACGAGCATGTATTTGTACATACGAACATGTATTTGTACACACGAAAATGTATTTGTACACGCGAAAATGTATTTGTACACACGAAAATGTATGTGTACAAACGTGAATGTATTTGTACATACGAGAATCAGGTATCAACTTGCCTATTATTGTCACAAACAAAAATTTTCTCCCTCTTACAACAACGCAATTGTCCTCTTTACATATTTCGTCATTAACGTGCACTGTCAGGAACTATAGTGTAAGGGAGGTCAGTAAAGTATGAGAATGTACCCAGTTATATGTGCAGAGAAACCAAACAGCTTGACCCGAGTGTTATAAAGTCTGAACCCTAACTCCCCCACCTCATCCAATACACTGAGACGTACGATTTGTTAAGGGTGACTTATCACAGACATATAGACTGATACAAAAACAAAAATTATACCAATAGCTTACATAAGGTGACTGACACCTGGACCCGTGCAGGTTGGTTAAATATTTTCAGAATTTTGTTAGGGCATACAATCAGAGGGATGAGACAGGGCCTGTTTCTATTGAAAATCATTGATGTAACCAAAATTGTATTGAGGTAACCAAAATAGATTGTTTTGCCTATACAGGTGCAAGCAGCAATTGTAATAAACTGAGACACAGGATATCACTGTATGTGTGTTGTCTGTTCTATTGATAGCGCTGCATGTTGACGATGGTCCCTGTTCTGGTGTTGTTAGGAAATCTCGATTACTAGATGCTTCATGGGAAACTTAAGAAGTATTAGGTCGTGTTCATCAATCAAATGATAATTATTGATAATAGTACTTTCTTGTTTGACAGTTTGGATTCATCTTGTTAGAGGAGAGAGGGAGACTGTTGTCAAATTTATAGGCCCAACGGAATGAAAGATGGGTTAGCTTGAAGCAATGAGAAACACAAGCTTCTTAGACAGGTTTTCATAACCTATAAGGACATCGGTAAAGGGGAAATCAGTTCAAGGTCACGAGCCGGTAATACCATTTTCCATGCAATAAAGGAACAACAGATCGATCAAAACCGTTCAGCTAGCAATTATTTGGTGAATTGGGACTCCAAAAGTCTTCACATGTTTCTTTTGTAAAGTGTAATCACTCAGCTGCACCGAAACACAAATACACGAAACGACAATTTGGGTGGTTGTGGTTAGCGTGCTTGGAGCCAGGCTATAGTGCTCAAAGTTCATAATTACCACGGCAGTTGTGTTTACGTTGTGAAACCTTCTTTACAGGCGTTGGAAAGATCGTGGGGTACAATTATTACATATTGCCTATAATTTAGTTAGCAATACATATATCCAACTTAAAAGCTTTAAGGTATGGCAAATGGTTTCTCAATGTGACTTTAAATCAGTTGGAGTTGCTTGCGATATAATTGCCCAGACTGGACATCTTTATTTGTGTTTGATATACAATTTCTAAGATGCTCTCAAAAGGAACAAATTATCCGAAATTTGAATCAAATATATATTTAACATTAGGTCTACATTAAATCCTAGTATGTATTGCGTTCGTTAACTGTTAGCCTTCTTTTCTCAAATCATAGATAGCATTATATGTGCTCAGAAGTTCAATGGTATCTTCAACTAAATTAAAGTACATTGCCCCTATACACTGTGCATTTCTTAATCTGCAAATATTTTGTCCCATTACAAACAGAATACAGAAAAACAAAATATCAATCTACAAAACGTGATTGTTCTCGTAACCTAAGTTAACGTATGACGACTATTAGAAGAATGGAAATAAGGGCAGTGACACAAAGGGACCAAACTACACAATAATGGCTATTATTTGAGGTGCTTGAGAATTGCGGTTTTATTTGAAAAGGGAACTGCAGGGTTATTGAAGCCTTTTAAGCAAAACAGACGACCTTGAGGTGTTCAATTATAGCTAAATGAAACGTATGATAAAGTATTAAAGAACACAAAGGACCACAAGTTGGCCATGTTTTAACGTCTATCCGACAAGCAATACTGTCAATGTATTGTCGCGAATGCAAAGTTGCAAGTCCACTTAACATTAAATTCAGATGTAAGAACCTTTAAGGAGCACAATTTCCCCTGCAAGACAAATATACCTTATCATGTTTATTTATCGGAGTTTTATCAGAGTTTGATTCCACCGATGATGTAAACTAAATTGATGACAAACATTGCGAATACCGAAATAGCAAAACATTTTATTGCATATTCCGCCTTCCTTAGTTATTAAATAAGGTTGCAGTATGTCTATACCGTAGATGTTATGAACACACCCAATTGAAGGTATCTAAACATGAAAAACGGAGCGCTCTGTGTACACGTGATGGGGTAAGGTACGTGTCATGGGTACAAACGGGGTATCAACGAGGTACAGACGAAGTACAGACGAGTCGTATCATCTCATCAAATTTGCAGAAAAATGAAAGTTAGAGGAACACATGCCTCACGTTTTGCCTATTTTTTCCATCTTTTTTCCCTCTAGATTTAAAGTTTAATCAAAGCGTAACTTACATGTGAATGTTAAAAATAAAAACCTCATCTCAGAGGTAATTCCTTCTTTACAGAAACAATAGATGTTTCTTCAAGCAGTATTTTTTTAATTTCAGGATATAAACATTTGAATTGAACTGGCAAGACCGAGTTTTATGGATTAAAACGAGTATTACACACAACTTTAAAGTTCACGATAACAAAATGTTCGTGCTTAAACATAGACGTGGATATAAATATCCTTCATCATATTATTTTCCATATTAAAAATCGCTGTATGAGATGCAGTGGCGGAGCTAGGGGTATTGGTCAGGGGGGGGGGCGAGAATGGTCTGTAGGGGCGCTTCCGACACTATCTAAGCGGAGCGCCACCATTGGTTGGCGCGGAGCGTACAGAAATTTTTGGAGTAAAGATACACTCTAGATCGCCGGAAATGACCCTTTCCGGGCCTTGCTAATTTGCAGATAAACGAAGAATAAATAGGTGTTATAGCCATTTTGTCAGAAATTACACCAACAAAATGTGACAATGACAATAGGTAGATGAGAGCGCAATAAAAAAGTCAATAATCGCGAATAAGTAAAAAGTGGTAAAAAGCTGAAAAGGGCGCCAGCAGTCCACTTGAGTCCGTCAGGGGGGGGGGGGCATCCGCCCCCCTGACTGTATGGACGCTCCGCCACTGAGATGTGATCGCAGATTGATCACATCTACCTTATTAACAAAATGAATTTGCCTGGACTATTAAACATGATGGCTAGCATGATACAAGACACCCTTAAAGACCAACACACAGAATATAAAAAAATACATTGAAACATGTTTTGTTTAAATTCATTTCAACGTGCTATGTTCGATTACGCTTTATTTTGTTCTTTCCTTAAATTGTTTTCCAACTTTCAATGTCCATTAGCTTTGAACAGATACCAGGATGTTGATAAGTGAGGTCGCGCTATACAATTTCGGAAATCGAATCCTATAATTCAGTAGAGGGCGTTAACACTAGAACTGTATTGTCACTTCCTATATCTTCTCTTACCAATTCCCTTACCAATTTCAACGTATATTGCAATTCTGCTTGCTACCTCTCCATGCAAATCCAATTGTACAATACTTAGTACTTAACATATGGACTTATTGATAAAAATGTATGCACACTGCACAATGATCACATAATTATTGAAAATGTTTTGTAGTTTGCTGGAAATATTATATAATAACATAAAATAAACTTTAATTGAAATATTATTATTTGGTAAAATGTTGAATGGTTAGCCTCTACACCATACAATTGAACCTACACACCTCTCATGATTATCTCAGTGTACAAGATACAAAATCCCGTAGAGTCGAAAAAAACCCAGTTAAAACATACATGTTATTTAAACTTTGCCCATCAAAAAATTAATTAATTACAATTACGATTACGATTATCACAATAGTAGTAAAAGGCAGAGATAAAAACAAAAATTAACACAAATGATGATAATTTTTGTTTTAGTGTCATTTAAAAACAATAGTTCGGTATAGTAGCCGAGATCAGCAGTTTTGTTCTCGTTATTTCTGTTAATGGTAAATGGATTTTGAAACAAAGAAACGTTAGTCGTTACATTATTACAGTTTTATACCCGTCATACTAAGATTTGTAAATTTACAACAGCTGTGAAACTTAGTGGTTTCCCAGTGAAGAAAGTACTTGACGTAAAACAAAAAGCACACTTAAATAGCACACTTGACGTTAACGAGTGAAACCATTGATCATTAGATCATCATATAGGGTACTTCTCGTGAAGAACGTTCTTGACGATAACAAATAAAGCAAGTACTCATTGATTTATGCAGTTTCGCATGTGGGTTACACACATGCATTTAAGTTTCCATGACCCAGGCGCGCATTCGTTCTTCGTGGTGTGAGTGGGAAACGCCATCTCCCTTCCCGTTTAAAAGTTTAGAGTTACTATTTTTAATCAAAGCTTGTGTTGATATGCTTGATTCGTGGCAATATGCCTTCCTTCGCCTGATGAGTCCCAAAAGTGGATTTTATTCTGTTGTATTGATCTGTAATAAATAAATATATACCTGCCATACCACTTACTCCACATTCATTTCTTATTTATCCCAAACATATGTAAATTTTGGGTCGTTTGTAGCATCAAACATTACGCATTTCGCAAACCAGCAATTACCTTTATATACCATATCTTTTGATACACTAGGTGCACTTTTATGGGGTTATCTTTCACACCTTCGGTTAGACAAGTGAACCTATTGAAAGTTGATGTATTAAGCGTTTCTGGAAATAACTGTTTAAATTTACAACTGGGCGCTCTAATTAAGATAATCGCTGTAATTGTAGGTGAGAGCCGATTTCGATAGAAACCACACATTGAACCCTGTACTTAAGGGTCGCCGATTATTACGTGGGAGCAAATGCAAGAACGTTTTAATATGTGTAGTAAAATGAATCAACATTTCGTCTTTGTATGAAAATGATGGTTACCTTAAATTTGAAGGTTAATGGGTCATTGTGTTATTGTTTAATATTATTTAATAATTTTGTGGTTTTTAGACAAATTATGATACATTACGAGATCACTGTCCCTGTTTGTGTCACTCTTACAAATTATTTCAAAAATAAATTCCAATATAGCACTGAACGGGAAAATTGCCATCACACAGTGTGTTCAAATGCACATAAACAGGCACATGTCCAACTATGTCGACCATAAAATACACCCCTTAATCTTCATGGAATCAAAGTTAACGCTGAAAATGCAATGACCAACTGTTACAAAAAAAAAATTGCTAAAACTTACCAAACTTAGTTATCATATCTAGTTTCGTATTGCATGGTTTACCACAGCACACTTGAAGCACAAAACATACTGAACATATATAGCTGATGGAACTGGCTGATAAATCGAGAACTCAACATTAGTCATTTCAATTTTTTTATGGGGCGGTATTAGGTAGAGTGCGTGATGAACTTTTCATATGGTGATTCACGTCAAGTTTGCTATAGCTTTGAGAGAAACCGCCGAAGAATGAAACGTCATGAATAAAACGAAGCCATTGTTCACGTTAAAATGTATACAAATCGTTGAATATTTCAACCGAAATATTCATTGATGATAACTATCTAGCTATAGAGCGTATATATAAGAGGGCCATACGTTTGATTTTTGCCTACTACAGGTAGGTATAGTCACATATATGCAACCATCAACAACTAACCCCTTAGTTAGGGGTGTCAATCTTTGGGAGGGGGGTGGGGGTGCGGAAGGCACGTCTCTCCACTTTCTGAAGGTTGGTGGACACAAAGCGCAAAAGGCCAATGAGCTCACAGTGTGCGCACCCTACTTCAGTTTTATCCATGTTCAGTCATTTATGTCCAAACCACTTTTCAATTGGGATTGACGCCGCTGCCTCTAGTCTATACAATTTATCTAGATAGCCATTGACGTATACAATTAAGAATGTGCTCCCACCTTTGATATGCCGTGTTCATCACTAGGATCATCCCTAAATAAGCCTTCGTCACTAACAATCATACGTTACATGCATAAATCCAAAGAACTGTGGAAAACACTTTTACATTTGAACAAACATTGTCTTGATCGAGGAAGGAAGTGGCCTAGAAAATCTTGGCACATATCCAAGATCCGAGAACAATTAAAGGAACAGTCCTAATATAGCTACTTGAATAAAATGAGCTGAGATTCTTTTTAAATGAGTGTGGTAAAACAAGATTTCTCAGAGTATTAAGCAAATAATTCCAACACTTAATAGCACGATAACGTAAACTATGTTTTGTAATGTTAGTCCTAGGACGTGGCATGCACATGTTTACGGCCTGTCCCGTATTGTGTATGTGTAATTCTTTGTTGTAATTAAAAAAAAAACAATGGAAGACGGGGAGGATTAAGGTTATTGATAGAACGATAAGCAAAAGTGCCTAATATTAACATTGATTAAATCAGGAAGTTGGGAATATTGACTGAAGCGTATAGCTTGATACGTAGTCTGATCATTGTAGTTAGCAGACGATATATGGCGAATAGCTCTTTTCTGGAGAGTGAAAAGTTTTTTAATATTGTAATACGCTGTACCAGACCAAACTATCATGCAATAAGTCAAGTGAGGATAAAAACGAGTAAAGTACAATAAAGGAAGACCTATAAAACGTATATAATTTACCCTTTTTAAAACTTTCCATCCATTTTAACGTCAAGTGACACTTTTCTCTGAACATTATATGAACATTTTTTAATTTGTCTTGCTCACATTAAGGAATAGTTTATTAGCAAAAAACCGTGAGTAAAATTGAAAAAGTTCATAGCTAATTGTATCATTCATGGTAGTAGAATTGCGGCCTGAAAAGAAAATATTAGTATCGTCCGCAAACAAAATGGTGGAGCAATTCTCTGAAACAAGGAAAATGTCATGATAATGAACAGAATTGCCCTGTGAAGGACTCTTTAAAAACGTACGATATAGTTTGTTTTTTGCATTTAATGGACTTAAAAATAATTTCTATTGTCGGATACTCCATTTCAATAGTAATAATTAGTGCAGCCTTACGTTTGAATTTTGCTTTGGGAGGACCCTCGACCTCTTTATCTTAGCATCGAATCTTACGATAATCCTTTATCATATCTTATATCAATTTCCGGCCCTTCCATAAAGGTCCATACCATTATCTAAGTCATGCAGCTTGGGGAAATTGTCAATTCCCCCGCCGCCCAACCTTGATATCTTGTGTACGTTACTGAAACGCCGAAGGGAATTACAACCTTTTGTAATTTGGTTCTGTAATTGGGTACTGGTATGTCATTCCTTCCTTGTACGAAGGGCTCTCTCACACGCAATGGAGTCGTAGGAACGAAACTAAACAATACAATCAGCAATGCCAGTAGTTGTATTATTCAACGCTATACAAAGAAAGTCAAGAAAGTCAAACAAATAGGAGGAAGTCGACCTGAACCTATAAAGGGTTTTGAAAAGACGGTGTCTGTGAATATCTTTACATACAGTGTACCTACTCAACCATGACATCGCCATATATAGATATCATATGCTCATGAAACCTTTGTCATCAAAACAGAACTCTCCATACCAACGACAAAGGGTGCTGTAACTGAATCCATTCACAAGTGTTATTGTCTTGCGTACCCTATGGGTCTTCTACCGACAATGTCTTATTTTGGTGAGCTGACGTTTAAGGCCGTTGCCGTAGCATTGGTCCTGCTTGTGGCTCATCCAAACCAGCTTGCACAAGCTCAGTTTACGAACGGCGCTACTCAGGCATCGTGTGTTTCACTTACGGAGCCTGGCTTTACTCCCCAGCCTGCTGGTACAAATCCTTTCAGCATTTCGTTTTCTCAGAGTTTCTACAGACCAGGGGACGTCATCCAAGGTAAGTAATCATCGGTAAAAAGGCAAAGGGCAATGTCTGTGATTTGACTTGTCTTGTCTTATCTTATATTGTTTTGTTCGTCTTGCTTTATAATTGACAATATAACGTTATTCGATTCATCATCATTAATTACATCATTGTATATAGGCAAATTGAGAACGTTACTTTACTAAACACACACACACACATACATGTTTGTTTTTCATTCCAACCGAGGACCCCATTGTATTTTCCATTGTTCAAATCCACGTACCCTAACCTTAACAATACCCCATACAATAG
>JAIPMN010004838.1:0-10520 GCA_020650975.1 Apostichopus californicus
GTTTAACCACTAGTGGCACTACAGGCTACAAACGTACCCCCCCCCCCTCCCCTTTCCCTCCTCCGCCACACACACACGCACCCATTGTGGAGTAATTTCATCCTCCCAACTTTGTGCCTGCACCATGTATATAAATCTTCACAAGATATCGGAGACGAATATATATGCCCTTCCTTAAATTATCGTAATCACAAAACTTTCCTAGGTATATCGTGCTATAATTGGAACCAATAAAGCAGATCTTTAAGTGTTCATTGGCAGCACTGTAATGAGTCCCTCTTATAAACCTCATTGATGCATAGTGTCATCTGCTCTGCTGTACTGCTCTATTTGCAAACTTAATTGAGACGTGGTATGCTCCTTTAATTTTTAGTACCGGACTTCAGTATACTACTTTCAAAGTATGAATTTCAGTAAAATATAGTAAAAATTGGAGCGTTGTAAAACATTTATATCGAGATCGTGAACAGTGCCACGAATACGACGAAAAGTAAATAGAGGGCAGTAGGTCACATTGTAATGCCCCTGTCACACTTCTGCGGTTTGGGCCGCGGAAGCGCTACGGTTCTCTTCCGCGACTATCCGTAGTACATCCTTAACGAACCCGTAGCAAAACCGTGATAGGCCGTGGTGGACCGTAGCGCTTCCGTATCTTCGTTTCTTCCGCAGCCCGAATTTTGAAATGTTCAAAAATGAAAATTCCTTCCACCGCTTGCCGCGGGCAACCGTAGCACAACCGTAACTTGCCTTATCACAACCGTGGCGACCGTAGCACAACCGTAGCATTTCCGCCATTGACCGTAGCCAGGAATGCACTACGGGGGGGGGGGGCTACGGATATGCTACGGTCGTACCACGGTGTCCACGGTATCACTGCCGATGTGCTACGGATATACTGCCGATGTGCTACGGATATGCCACGGATATGCTACGACAGTGTCTTGGTACCTGCGGTTATTCTACGGGTACGCTGCGACTGTGTTTCTGATATGTTTCGGATATGCTACGGTTGTATCACGGTATTTACGGTTACGCTACGGTCTTACACACTACACACATGTTTTTGCATGCTAACACGTTGCCAACATAACATCGCTTGTATTAAATAGCTAGTCAATCGCCATTCCACGCGGAGACTCGACGCACTACACATGATGTCAGCCAAAACGAAAGGTTCCGGGAGGAGGGGTAGTTTCTTCCTCCAAGAATTTTTCAAGCGGTTCTTTACTCATTGACATGATGTAGATTTGGCTTCGTGGGGTGAATGTGTAGGTGTGAATAACAACAACGTAGACCTAAGTGACTGTGCCTATAATGGTATCTACAAGTGGAATAAATGTCTTATCATAATCCCATAGACCATGGGACCGTAGCTCATCCGTAGCCACCGTACCGTGCCCGTTGCTTGCCCGTAGCGCTTCCGCCGATGCCGTTGCACAACCGTTGTGAGACCGTCACATAAGATGACATTCCGCAGCGATTCCGTAGCATTTCCTCACTACTTCCGTTACTCTTCCTTGGCTCTTCCGTAGAGGCCGTAGCCACACCTCAGTGCAACCGTAGAACGTGTACATCCACGACCAAACTACGGCTGTTGTGCTACGGTTCCCAACCGTAGCGCTTCCGCGACCCAAACCACAGAAGTTAACAGGGGCATAAATCGAGACAACAATTTTCCACATTACAATTTCAGGGAATTGGTTCGAATATACAGAGTTCGGAGCATAGCTCAGCCGGGTTTCAGAATTCGCTTCTTTTGAGTGAAGATTACCGAATCTCACCCTCAACACCATCACCACCCTTTTTCATACCCCGCCCTCATCCTGTCCTTTCCCCCCTCATACCCCGGTACTATAAAGCCCTCATACCCCGGTACAACAAACAGACTAGACGACACCCGTGGACCACGGTAATGAAGTGACGCCAGTTGTGTAGACCACGTGACCAGACATTTACGTGCATACATTTGACAATTACGTATTTTGTCATATCATGATACGATGGGTCAATGATCTTCACACTATTACGGGAAGGTAGTGAAATCACCCGAAAATAATATAAAACTGACACCGGTGACAAAGTGTCCATGGTGTTCTGATGGTCTCGCTGATGGTCTCTGACCAGTCCTGACATCATCATCCCCCCCCCCTTTCCCATTATAGCCAACAGCATCCTTTACCATAAGTTTACACTATAAACACATACTGTGATACCGTAGGCCATGACAGCAACATCAATGTAATCGTGGCACCTTCCCCAATACGTATGTGTCAACCAAGTATCCTTATTGTAGTGAAGATTCAAATCTTCTCACTAAGAGTCGGTTAAAAATGTAAGGTTTGAAAAACTGTAGCTGGCCTAGCCCACGTATAGTATAGGTTTGGTTCATTTTACGTCCCCCAGTTTCACGCAGCCCAATTTAAAGAGAGCGTTAGTCATAATCTGATTCATTGCATTTCACAACAACAATCTTATATGATAAAGCCTACTTTGCGATCAATCTTGGGGCGTCAGCGAATGTGTATGGCGTTTGTACGTTTAAAAGTCCCATTGACTTACACACTAAATCACAAAAGTAATGTGGTCTCTAAGTCTAGATAGAAGTTCTCACTAGCTAAACGCTACCCATCACCGGATAGCTGACAAGTTGGCTTTTCGTGGCACCATCAATTTTCCGTATCATGACCATGTAGATTTTTTGCTTTCCGAGCCGGAAGTTTTCGTCACTTTTCGTCACTAAACAAACCTCTTCACTCAGTAGTAAAAAATTTTCGTACACTGCTCCTGGGAGGCCTAAAGGGGTCTAAAATTGCCTCAATTGACCCAATTTTCTCACCACATGTACTTCCATTCATGTTCTTCAACATAGATCATGATTGATAACAGGTCAGAAAAGATGTTCTCCTGCTGCTTTTTGGCACTTTTCCTGAAACGGGAGAACAATCGAGCGGATGGATATAGAGTCTAATAGGAGTATGCCACCATATGGTTGACCGTGCGGGTTCATAACGTCGAAACAAAACGCGTGAAATCATGTGAACACTGTACTAAGACGATAGGTCTAATTATTATAGCACTGCTACAAGTTTAGCATACGACAAGTTGAACGCGTCAAAGAACACAAATTTTACGCGTAAAGAAATATTTGTTGACATGTAAGAAAAGGTTGTTCTTCTTCTTTCTGGACCTTTTGGTTGGCTGTAATCGTTACCTGAAGGAAATTGATATTACGCGTTTCGTTTCGACGATATGACCAGACCGGCCAACCGAAGACGTACGTGATTCTTGCACAATCATTTTCCCCACTTTTAGAAGAAAAATTGACAATTTTTTGGAATTAGTTTAAAGGTTGTTTTTCATTCCAAAACACACCAATCCGTGATATTGAGTCATGGACGCACCTGATACGTTATGTTTTGATGTGCCCCGTTGTGTGCTAGAACCGTGCACTTTCTGATAAGTGTGAAAGGTCAGTTTAGGTCAACTTAGGTCATGATAGCTCAAAAACGCCAAAAATTATAGATAGGAAAACTAACATTGCAAGACTATAGCTCAACGTCTCTGGAAAAGAAGGAAATTATACCAACACCGTTTGATTCTTGAAACCTTTAGGGATCGAACATTTATCATCGAAGGAGTATTTCCATTGACTTCATTTCTCTGTTATTCCCGAGCTTGTGTCCTATATTATTAAAACATATTAGCCCTTTTACTATGTAACATTTATATTCCCTTTCCATACTAAATTCAGAGCCACTGAAAAAACGATCAATAATACAATATTCTCTGTGATAGTAAAATATGTCAAAATTCCTCCCGGATACGTTACCCGTATATGAACTATGTAAAACGATACGTTACCCGTATATGAACTATGTAAAACGATTTGTTAGACATATCTCAACCTTCACAGATACAATGAAAACGGCATTATGTAAACTTAGCTGAATATATCAAATATTGACACACTAGTAAAACAGACTTTACAACAGCTCATCGAGAGCGCAGGCACGCACGCAGTATAGTAATGGAAGTCAATGTATCTTCCGTAGACAAGTCGCTTGATGTGGTGGGACTGTAGACATTTAAAGGAATGTTCCGGTGTCAGCTGACAATATGACACTTCCAGAGCAACAAACAACCACAAAACATAGAAAAACAGACATATTACTTACTATTACAAATTGTTCAAAATCTTAGACTTATATACCTACATAATGTAAAGATAGCACTGAAACAGAGTCCCTCTTATAAATTTCCAATATATCATGAGTGTGGTACAAACATATACGTAACGTACATGACTTGACACCTATAACTTGATTTGTCACGGATATAACTTGATTTGAAAGATTAACAAAACGACCACAGCCGATTGTTTTATATGTGTATTGAATCAATTTGTAAGACACATCTGTTAACAAGGCGTAGTCTAATCATCAGGTAAGAGGTCAAATATTTTCTTCCTCTTGCTACAAAAACAAAAATGCATTTTGATGAAATTGTTCATGTAGAGAACCTTAAAAGTGAACATTCCAAATGTATCAGGTTTCAAAGAGGTTTTAATAGGTAAGTATACATGCTATTGAAGAACATTTGCCGTGATGACATCACAGACTATACCTTCTGTCATACACCTCCTGGAAGAATCGAGGGTATTAGCCAGCAGTCAAAAATAGGTTACAATCAATAAAGCATATCTATATTATATATAATGAGGAACAAACCATTCAGATGAAGGGGTTTCAACTTACAGTGTAGAATAATTTCCCTTTCGACATATAAGTGTCTCATTGTCTGCCATACATGGGAATATCCCTTTAAAATAGGAAACAACTTGAGAATATCATTCTGCAATACGAAATAGCGCCATCACAAATTATAAAGGCGTTGATTTCCTATAGCAGCGCAGCGGGGTTTTTGTTGATCGGACTAAAATATGTAAAATCTTCCTACACAGTATTATGCATAAAGACACATCAAAGCAAGTTAATTTTCCAAGGAAGAGAAAGGTCAGGATATATTTTACATTCACATCAGCTGCCTGAAAGCTGATCGAAAGATTTACCATTTCATTTTTAGTCATCCATACTTTTCACAGTAATGATTTTAACGTAGATGTGGTGGCGCCATAAGTGGAAATTTCAACATGCACCACTGAACAATAGCCTACAGACTTCCCACCCCTGGTCCTGCCCCAATATAACACCTGTGTCGGGTTCAACATTTGGTGACCAGGTTTGGTGTCTTTAATTTGTGTGGGGGCAATTTGGGGTTGGATTTTGTCGAAATATAGTGTCCATATATAACAGTGACTCTTTTGCAACTATTAGTTTGTTAAATGCACTGTCTCAACCAGAGTGGACATTTAGCAATGACGCAGTGGAACAACTATTTCCTGGAAGGGCTCTATAGGGCTCCTACCATAACATCGTTTTAATTTCCTTGCAATCGTAACAAAGGTCATGAATTTATACAGCCACCTCCCGCCCCCCCCCCCCCCCCCCCCCTTCCCGTCCTCACGTTCATTCCATGCAAGTCTGTATCGACAAACGAACAACCAAGGACCCAGGCAAAAGCTCTATGAAATAATCAGGCGACTGAAATTAATACGTATAGGCCTGTGCGCGCCGACGATATTTAATGTCTGCTGTGCATGACGGCAGTCATATCATATCTTTGATATACGGAAAATAGAATTATGGGGAGGGGGGGGGGTAGAACTTTGTTGCTATAGTAACAAGTCCAATTAAGAAAACACAACCGTATTCAAGTGTCGAAACCATGCCCAAAAGTCAATTAAGTTATCAATTTCGATCGTAAACAAAACTTATACGATGTCATATTTTTTTACGGGTATGAGGACTGCTTTATATGATAATTGATATTGCATTGATTTATTTCTTACCTGGAAAACTATAGTCCCCACAAGGGGAAACGTAGATAATTTGCACTGTAAGACATTTCTAAGAAGCTGAAGGTGTGTTCCCGGTTCATTATTTGGGAGCGGCTTGTTTGGACGTAATTGTTCAGTGCTTAAAATGTTGAAGTATATTAGAACTCCCTATAGGGTATCTAGGCAACAGTGAATCTAGATTAATCGTTAGCAATTATAGAGCGAAATATGTTTACGAGGAAAGACGCCACGATAGTAAACAATACTTTGTTATAGCTCCAACATTACTACTTTACAGGTATATCACGTTTCTATAACATCTCACTCTCTTAACCAGTGTAGTTGGAGAACTCATGTAACCGGGTTTGCAATCTGCATAACGCTTTTATCATTCTAAATTTAATTATATAATGTAGTTGACATATTGGTTACATCTTTCCTCCTCTTCTAACACCCCAAACCCCCAATTCTCCGTCCCCATTTCCACCACCACCACCTACATATTCCCCCATTTATTTCCCGTCCAAAATGCGAAATTTTGCATGTTATTGGGAAGTAAGAGTAACGAATCTAGCCTGGATTCGAATAATGAAAGTATAGGCTATATAGGCTAATTACCTCTTCTGTGAGTGCGGCAGGTCTATCAGGTAAGTGTTGATGGTATAAATGTGGGGTCTTTTTACAAGCCAGAACACTTCCACGGGAGGGCTGAGCCACGTCCTACCACACCCCACCCTTAGATTCGACGATCAGAATGCATGAAAGTATAGTCTTGTATATACTATGGACAGCTGTATTTTAAGAAAAAAGAATCCTGATCGATATTTGTCGGCAAGCTCCCAAAAAATGTAGATAAATTCTTCAAAGTCTGGAAAGAATAACGCCACCCACCGAATCAAAAAAAAATTGTCCGCGACCCACTTTTTATCGGCGCCCACTATTTGTTCGCGCCCTCATATACAGATTATGTCGTTATAAACACTCAAAATTAATGAAATTAACAAAATAATTTCTTTTGAGGGGTCATCTGATAATGAGCCCCCCCCCCCAACAAAAACCACAACCAGTTGTTTTATTTAAAAAAAAATGAAAATTATGAATAGTTTGTAAAGCACTCCATTTGGGGGGGGGGGTCGATATTGATTCGCGATCTGCTCTCTCAGGATGACATTGTAAACGACTATCTATTCGAATTTAGCCCGTTAGTCTATACTGTATATATAGGCTTTATATATACAGATCTCATTGCATTGATAATGAAAATAAGTTTACGTATACTTTTCTAGGGAGGTCGTCATTCTGTTGAAATACTCGGACTATAAAACAAACACGAAACCCACTGATGCATGACCGTGTTTTGGTCGTCTTTGTTAAACAATACTTCACGCCGCAAACCTGCGTGTATTCATACTGTACATACAAACTTGACTACAGAGAATTTGTCATTCTACGTAAAGCCCGAATCGTGCAAGTCACGGAGTAAAGACACAGCGGCCATATTATGTGCTATAAAGTATAGGATTGGTACCTTGCAGGTTGTTTGGTTATCGTGTTGCTGTTGCTATGCCATAGCTGTCGTTCATGGAGATTTTATTTCAAAGTCAGTCTCATTTATAGGCCAACTCTTCCTCGGGTATTGGTATTATTCGAGATACGATCTTCACGTCGTTGCAAACACCCGTCGTCTCGTCTAGCGACTGATCCATTCAAAACTTCAACTAAGCGGACACTATACTTCGTGTGAATTGGGAGAGTATCAAACTGTTGTTTTCATTTTATTTACCGCAACCCAAGTAGATATAGTCAGTCTTTTAAATACGCCACAGGTATTTTTTCTTCTTAAAGAAACAGGCTCGCATACAGTGGAAATATCCAGGACGAATTGATGCGATAATTTTTTTCAAGAGAAGGAACAGTGCAGACCTTCGTTGTTAAAATGGCAAGCGACGGTGGAAGTTCAATGGAAAATTTGTTCCAGTTGCATTTTGTGGATTACATAGTGATCGGACTAATGTTACTGCTGTCTATGTGTATTGGAATTTATCAAGGGTTGTGTTCTGGCGGGAAACAAAAAACTACCCATGAATATCTGCTTGGTAACCGACAGCTCGGGGCTTTCCCTGTGGGTATCTCCGTCTTTATAAGCGTTATCAGTGCTGTAACCTTCATAGGGAACCCTGCAGAAGTGTACATCAACGGGCCTACATTTTGGTTGGTTAGTCTTAACGGGTTTGCGGTGGGAATAATCATAACCAGAACATTCATCCCCGTATTTTATCGTTTAAAAGTGACCAGTATTTATGAATATTTAGAATTGAGATTTAATAAGGTTGTTCGTATGTCCGCGGTGATAATTAGTGTCATATCCGGATTCATCTACATGAGCTTCGTCATCTACGCACCAGCATTAGCTATTAGCTCCATAACAAACCTTAGTTTGGACCTATCCATTATTGTCATAGGTGCTGTTTGTACATTCTATTCAAGTTTAGGAGGGATCAAAGCCGTCATATGGGCAGATGTATTTCAGGTAAGATTCTATCCTGCTTTTTTTTGCGAGGGCCCGGGGGGGGGGGGTAAAAATGTAAATATGTATACTAAATGTGTATTTATGAGTTTATACACACCCTGTTGTATATGGATACACAGGGTACAGAAATTCATTATGAAAGACAGTAGGTATATAGATCCATCCATAAACAAGCAATGAATTCGGTCCTAATGTACAGTGTCTTTGAATTACGTGGACCAAATATATAGGTACCATCCAGGTAGGTCTATACAAGGTAGTCACCAGGTGTCTCTAATGTATCTCCAACCACGTTGTCCAATCGTCATTGGAATTCGTAAGCTTGACTGACGTCATAAAGGTTCAACTATGTTTTGAAGCTTTATAATACTGGAAGGAAGCTTTGTAGCTTGCACTATTCCATGATGATGAAATTTAACTGAGCCGGGAATATAACGAAACGCTCCGCTTTCTGAGGTAGAAACCTACCGCCGTCCTCAAACAAGTGGGCCACGTTAGTAACAAGTGGATGATATATTAAACTATATAACAAAATAAAGAGTAAAGCAAAGATATACGCCAAAAATGACTACAATGTTTCACAACCTGATTTATCACATTTTGCCGGTTTAGTCATCCGTTACAATATCTTCAAGACAGAACTTTTGAAAACTAATAGTGATTTTAATTTGCTAAAATTTGGGGCCATTAATGATGATCTTGAACGAGCTTGTATAAACGGTGTACGTTCTGTGACTCAACTACAAGTAGTCCCTTTAGCCTAACAAGATATTCGTGCATTGTCGTTGCTTTACACAGTATTTAGGTCTACTTCTTGTACTGCAAAGGATACGATATCGACGAATTACAAACTGTGTCGTGTTATGCAGGAAGCAAGCCCTATAGGTAGTCTTGAGTGATTATGTCGTTTGGAAAGATAAGGCTTCCTTACTTTACTCTATATTAATACATCATTATCAGTTCGATTGAACTTTTGCCTTACTGACCAGGAAGTAGTACTCTAGTGACTTAAATTTCACTGTAGCCAAATGAATCACAAATTGTTATTCTCTTAACACTCAGTAGCTGTAGCCCTCCTCAAATGGGTAATATTGTTCCTTGTTAGTCGCCTCTATGTATTGAATAAACCCATTCAGTTGATTCAATTTATTTATTAATACAGAGAAGGGGGTTTTCCAAAAACTATAGACAAAGTTACTGTAGCTATTGCAGCATTACCAGTTCATTTAATTCCACGTGATAGGAGAAACATCTATACAAAACATGACAAAGATAACCTTATCTGCAACTTTTGTGAAGCCTTGGATCATATATAGGATGTCATGCAACGGGTAATGAAACGGTGTTTGCTTCTTTAAACTCTTTTCTTAGCGAATGATCACAATACTGTATATCAGCAATTCTCTATAGAATTATGGTTCCCAGCGGCGCTTTCAGCCAGTTTCTTACTTTGGGTAAGGTGACGATAGGGACATATGTCCCTCTGCCAAACAATTCTTTTACAGCTAGAGAGGCAGTATGAGGGGGCGGAGGGGGCATTAGCCAGTCTACAACTTAGCATTCTGTTATACATAATCAGGCGCGTATCCAGGGGGGGCGTTGGGGGCGCGCGCCCCCCGGGTAAGGAAAAGAGGAGAGAAAAAAAGAGAAGAAAAAAGGGAAAAAGAGGGAAAAAAAGAAAAGGAGGAGAGGAAGGAAGGAAAAGAAAAAGAAGAAAGAGAAAAAGGAGAAAAGGAGGGAGTAGAAGATAAACGCCAAGACCTCGGGAAGAGAAAGAGGAACAGTTATAATTACAGCGCTGATCCCTATATATACACAGGGTAGCCAGTGACAGATCGAGGATTACGGAGGGGAAGTGCGCCTCACCCAAACCCTTACACCGACAACTCCATTTTTGACGTTTCCATTTTTCCTCTCTCACTAATGTATCTTTATATATACTATATATGGTCTATCATAACGCGTGTGTGTGTATGGAAGCCTTAAACAATTATTGTACAATTGTGCTATGGAACCAACTGTGGCTGGTCTTGAACTCGACCGAGTCGTCGGGGAACATGACGCATTTCTGGAAGGGGCGACCGCCCCCCCCCC
>JAIPMN010004839.1:2342-14073 GCA_020650975.1 Apostichopus californicus
GTCTTTTGGCTATGTATTAACATGTCATTCCTCCCCCTGGCCCCTCCCCCCCCCCCTTCGTCAAGCAATATCACCGTACTGGATGCATCCTTGACGTCACACTGCGATTCAAGAAGATTACTCCGACAATTTTACAAATGCAAAAAACTCTGTTATTATAAAAGGACTCTTGTTTTTAAACAGTGACATATTTAAATGAAATAATAACAGTGACTGGTAACAACACAGTTTGTATATATCTTGGATATATATAACCGGTACGTATACCCAATTTGCGAATTGCCTCCAGGATAAATATATCTGGTGTTAAATGAAAACAACATTCCATCTAACAGGTAACATTTCACTTGCGGCAGTATACAATTACATTACCAGTTAAGAGTCAACCACGCTTCCAACATCTTCCCAAATTCCCAACGAAAACAAACCGCCAATTACTCGTTAGTCGTTAGTTGTCACATCGGCGAACATCTGAGAGGACTTCATGCAAATTCAAAAAGTTGTAGAAAAGCATTTCGGCATCAGCCTGCTAATTGGATACTGACATTTAAAAATAACACGATAAAGACAAACGATATATATAGAGAAAACACGGGTACACTATCGCAGAGAGTAGAGATCGGCCGACCGTTGATCGACTGAAATAATTTTTTTATTAGGCTGACATATCCTACTTTGACTTCTGTGTGGGGAATATAATCTCAGTTGATTAAATTAAAAAATTTAACGTCAAGGTCTTTCCCCTTTAATCATCGTCAATTATTTTAGTAATTTAAGGAAAGTAAGTCATTGTTATGCTAGACTGTTACATACACACATACAGTATATAAACTTATACAGATATTTATTCTTACATAATTTCTCTTATATATGAGGGCTGGGGAAAAGGGGGGGGCAGGTGGGGATTGGTCAAACAGGACCAAGAATGGGATTCATGAAGCAGCAAAATGCATCCAACCCTGGAATAGATTCTAATCCAAAATACACAGAAACAGATTACTATCATCTCCATCAAAGTTCCCTCCTTACCTTCCTCTTTCCAATTACCCTATCTCCCCTTCCCCTCCTCCTCATCCTCCTCCTCCTCCGCCTTCTACTTCTCCTCCTTCTCCTTTTTCTTCTCTCCCCCCACAGAACTTCATCAATGCATATTTTAGGGAAGGAGGATTAATAAAACATTACCCTGGCAAACATTCCTCGACATCATGAGCTTAGGAAACCATTAGCGCTCAAGACAGTATTAAACTATTGACGTGTAGTCAAGCATGGAGCTTATGTTCTGTAATATAGCTCTGTGCTACAAGTTCCCAAAGACATACTGTACACATAAATTAGCTCATTCAAACAGAATGAAAGATGGCAATAGCCTTGGGCATCAGCTGTCTCCAGTTTAAGACGTAATGTTTTTACAACACATGATGACATACAACAATAATATGCCTCAATTAAGTTAACTATAGCCTAGTACTTACCTCCTCTTTATGTCTTACACCTGTCAAATACATGGTCATATTCATACTGAATTAAGGCTATATTAGTAGTGTGCTGTATAAATATTATATTCACATGTATGGAGCAAATCAAGGACCAACATCCATGGTTAATCACATGCGACAGACCAAGTCGTAATTTAATATAAAGTACAAACATATGGAAACTATTGAAATCTGTGGTAACTAATTCTTTATGTTCAAAAAAAAAAAATAGTTTTTCATTCTTTCCCTTTTTTTTCTCTTTATATATGTAAATTTATGCGCCATGGATGTGGAAATATTTTTTCCATCTAACCTTATTTAAGTATTCTTGCGCTTGGTTTAATACCATTCACCGACTTCCAATAATTTACCAAATCACTGCTGTTACGAACCTTATGTTTCGGTGGCATCTACTATTTACCGCTGTTACATTATGTTTCAGTGGTATCTAAAATTGGCGTTGGGTCACCGACTGAGTTACCAGACTTTACTAGTACTACAAAAGATATTCATCATACTAAGACTGTACTTAATGATTATTTTCAATTAACAAACTCCTCTTGATTATTTTCACTGTTAATTTCTTGTCTCCTGTGTTAAACAACTGAGTATTTCCCCATCCATGTAACATCAATGTGATTGTCATCTTCAATGGGAGCTCAAAACAGCAGTTCACTGGGTAATTCCTAGTAAAAACCATTATGTTTACAGTGACATTCTTATCATCTAGCCCCATTATAGGACATAAAAGTAGCAGTTAGAACTCAACCCAGTAAGCTGATAGCCATCTTGTTGGCCTAAATCTCCTCAATCATTAATAGATACATAGTGAACTTAATAAGCCTTCATGATTCATGAGTTGTTTATGTTCCTGACGGTTTTGGCACTATTTACAGTCAATAACTTTAGAAATAATCATTGATAAGTGTACATATATATATATAAATATATATATATATGTATATGTGCGTATATATGTGTGTGTATATATATATATCTTTATATATGTATATATACATGCCAGTAGATAAAATGCACTGGCAATTTTCTACCAGTAGACATTATGAACTTATGAATAAACATGTTTATTATTGGTATTGTAGGTGCGTTACCATCATCAGTCAAAGAATTGGCATGATTTCCATAATTCAAGCCCTGCAATATTTCTCATTATCAGCAAATAACATTAGGCTGTTCTTAAGAGATAGGCCTATAAATTGATGTTTGTTGTAATTTAGGAAAATGCCAGCACTTGGGAACTAATTCTTTTTAACCAGTAGAATTTTTTAATCACTTGCATAATTTCTTTAGCAAACATGTGGCTATGATTGTGAAATTCTAGGCCTGCAAACGATTTCTCCACACCAAGAACTTCAGGCTTTTGTGACAACTCTTCACAGGTTTCTTAAATTCTTCTTCTTGGAAGGGTAACACAACAAAAAAGGAGAGAAGAAATGAATTCCTACACGGTTTGACCTTTTACAGAGGTTCGTCAAAATGTCAAGGCCATGCCAACCAATTTAACATATCCAGGTTTATTTAAGGCAGCACTTAAGAACAGAGATAGCAAGCTAGCAGCTTTGTTACCCCTGTGGCATCCACTTGTCGATATTTTGATTCCATCGTCCGACACCTTACAAGGTAATTAGCCGATTATAACACTGTAATGTATATCAGCATGTTCCTTTTCCTCTTTTACTCGCCTGTTTTATTTCAAGTGTGTGGATTGAAAAAACACGCATTCTATTATAACCACAGAATAGGCCAAGACTCTACTTGCGTCGTCTTGTGTTCTCATTCCGTCCGGCAAGTCTTGTGAAAATACGTTAAGTCCGTCATCATCTTGCATAAATTGTCCCAATTCCCCGATATCATCAACTTAGTAAGTTGATAAGTCCTTGCTTGTGTAACTGAAGAAAACGAGAGGCAATCGTTGGGCTTCCTGTCTCACGGAGACGACGATGTGCAAAAGGTCTCCTGGACTCCATCAGCATTTTAAATTAGACCTAACCTATCAGCCTAACATATAAAAACCCCAAAGGAGTACCTTCAATGCTTCCCACACAATCTAATTTAAAGGATCTTCAGTACTTAGAGGAATATTTTAAACCCATGTATCTCGAGAAACAGTCACAAAAAATCAATGCCCACACCTGGATAGCCTACGGCTAGTGAATCTTGCTTTACTTTTCATACAATAGAACACCATTGGGATTAGCATGGAACTGTTCAAAAGCCTTCTTTTTTTTTCCTGTTTGAATTTGGCTGTAATTGTAAGCAATGAGCAGGGTAATACTTTGTTACACTGTAGCAGCTCCCGGCTATGGACGTCACAACAAGTGACAACAGTGCTTTTGAAAACCTGGATCTTCTTTATTTGCTTTTTAAATCTTTGCAACAATTATTGGATAACATGTTTGCAATCTTTTCATGCCTACATAGTCGCAATTTTTTTTCTTCGCTCTCTCTCGAATTCTCTCTCCTTCAGTTCGCTGTACAGGTGTATGCCTTTTCCAACACAAGCATGAACATAACGGCTTGCTAAAGGTGAACTCCAACAATTTGTGAAATGAACGAGACCATTGATTTATATACTGTGACACAATTGTCATGAAAATCACTGGTTTATTGTATGATATATATATAGCACTTCTGTATAAACAGATCTTAAATATGGCATAGAAAGGAAATTTCGAAATATATGTTGGCATATTATTCGTAACTACAAATACCATACTTAATTCGGTGGCCATATATACTCCACAATATGTAGATAACCCATTATTTCTGACTTTTTTTGTGCTGCATGGACCTTGTCCCTCGGTAAGAAATAAAATCAGCCCCAAGTATTTTTAGTGTAAAGATAGTTTAGATGTGTACCTGGTAACCTGAACACTGCTAATATCTATTCAAGAGAATTTTATAAATTTCAACTAGGGTTTGTTTAGATCCCACCATTAAACAACACAAGACAGACAAAGGACCCAAAGAGTTCCTTCATCCACAAAAAACTAAAAGTCATAAAATCCCAGCAAAATCAGAACCCCAAAAAATGAAAATTGGTTGGCCTCACTTTTACCAACCTACCGTCGTGAATCCAATCCTTCCAATTATTTTTGATAAGATTTATGATTGGCTGACGACACTAGGAAATTACACTAAAGGAAGGAAGAAGCAGGGAAAAAAAAGTATGAATTTCTCCAAAGTTTTTATGAAGTCAAAACGGACAAATCTTTATCGATGATGTTACCACATACCGCATCTGTGAAAGAGACTTTAAGCATATATGTATGCATCTCCCTCCTACCTCCTAGGGCTCAGGGCAAAAGTAATATTTTAGAGAACATATCCCTCTGCCTTTCCTTCACTTAAAAATTGCCCAAGCCACCGATTAAGAAAAACTGTTTCAAAGTTTTTGCCTTCAGCTTTAATCAATCCCGCTATAAATTTGTGAAAAAGTATTACTCATACAGATCGAGTCCCTCCGTAAGAGAGAGATATATAAAAAAATATATCTTCGACCGTTGCAAGAAACAGAGTCAGTCAGTCGTTGTTCCATCAGTCACTGGCTTTGTAACTGAGCCTTCTGGAAATTAAATCGAAGAAGCCTTGCTCGTGGCATTCTGAGATCGACTCATTTTCTTCCATTTCTACGATCGTTATGTAAAAGTTTGTCTTGCCAGTCAAACAGAATGACTTGTTTTATTAATCTTCCCATTTGCCAGAATTTTTGCTTTTCTCTTTCCCATGTTTTTTTTTGTTGAGGCACCTCTTTTCGCAACAAGGGGGTAATCTAACCGCAGACAATTTTCACTTGATACAAAACCTTTACGAGAGGTAGACAGACATTCCCACCCCCCCCCTGCCCCCCACAACAACAAAAAATAAACATTGAATAAAGCAAGACTTATTTGGGCAATTCAGAGAATCGTGAATGGTTTTGGAATGAATATATTTGAAGGAATCATTCCTTTTCTTAGACATGCCGAGACTTCCTCTTCAAATAAAGAATGGCTTTATAAACTCTAAAACAAATCCATTCAAAATTCATCCTTGGGGCAGGATTCAGCAATGAAGGGGATGACAAATTGAAACAATAAAAAGTGTGGAAAATGAGAGACAATGTTTTGATTTATAAAGGCAATCAAAAAGGGTAACAAGGAAAGACAATGTTTTGATTGATTAAAGCACTTTCAGTTGAGAGGAAGAAGATCAGGTATTATCCCAAAAGATCCAATTCGCAAGGCATCAAAGTGTTCAGGTATAATGCTCGTGTAACGAAGCAATCAGATGATCAGAAACTTGTGGTGAAGTCTTGTCTTTCTAGTGAAGTACTTCTATGGCAACACCCTATATTTGGGCCCTCCCCTCCTATGCTCCTGCCCCCCCTGCCCCACCCCTCTTCAACTCCCTTAAATCTAGCCATAACCCACAGTATCCCTACATAGTTCTTTGACAACTATCTCATGCTGGAATGCATTCATGGTAATCTGCAGTTAGTTTCAGATTAATTTTGGTGGAATTGATCTGGTAAAATGAGGGAAATCTAGTGGCACTAATGAATTATTAACATAAAGTCAGTTCTCTATCCACTCTGCTGTTAGAGTGTTATGATTGTGTGAAGACAGGTAAGGGTGGCAAGAAGGTAATGTAACATACTGTATACAGTATGGGTTACCCAAACAAAACTCGGATTAACAATTTATCCCACTAGAGTCTTCATTTTGGAACCTAGGTCTGTTTATCAAGTAAATAAAATTTACATTTAACATTGTTAGACAAATCAAACCAGATCTTTAGAAAAGGCCAATTGATGTGTGTATGTTTTATCTATTCCAAGTAACCATTTTATCTTCTTTGGTTTGATTGAAAATTAGAAATAGAAGCATGCTCAACCAAGATCATTTTACGATGTACAATCATAATCTTGACATTTTGCATACAAAAAAAAAATGTTTTCAAACCACAGTTTTGGATGATTCACCATAACTAATGTATAATTAACTAGAGCTGCATGACAAATCACTGTACATTCTTCAAGGTTCTATTCACTTAAATGTAAACACCAGCCATGTTATGCTTCATGTATATGTTAGTGCCCTCCTAATATATCCTTCTAGTAGATTATAGGCCTGCACTGATGATATTTATAATTGCAAACAAACATAGTATATACACAGACTACAGTAGCACTAGCTCTAGTAATTGCTGTAGCCATTAAAAATAAACCTGTTACAGATTTAAGAGCATTGAGTTTATACATTTTACTCTTATCAAATGATTTCTTTGGAGAGTGAAACACTGCATCACTGCCTCCTCCCCCTCTCCTCCTACCCTTCTCCTCTCCCTCTCCATCTCTACTCCTCCTCTTTTTCTCCCTCCTCTCCCTCTCTACCACTCTTCAAATTATGTAATCACTGGATAACCCTCATTCTAACAAGCACATGTATGTAATTATAACCAATTCTTTTTACTACTTTCATATATCTTTTGAATGTGAAATATCATTTTGCCCTCTCATCTCATTTCTTCCTCATCTCACCTCTCTTCCTCTCCTCTCCTCATCCTTTCCTCTCACTTCCCTTTGCCTCTCCTCCCTATACTCCCTCTCATTCCCATCTCCTTTACCTTTCCTCCCTTCCTCTTCTCTTCCCTCTTCTTCTTTTTCCTCCCCTCTTTTCCTCTCCTCCCCTTTTTCAAATCCTCCCCCCCTCCCTCTTTTTCTTCTCTTCTTCTCCCCTAAATCTATGTAATAACTGGATACCCCTCATCAGAAGTTTCTAACAAAATTGTAACAACCAACTTTGGCTGTTCCTAAATTATTATTATTTTTTTTATTACATTTTAATACTTCATTGTTCGCACTTTAAAGTTGAGGGGCAAAAAAGCAATGTTAATAGCTTAATGTTTTCATGTGCCTTTTATATCTCCTCTCATAATCACGATTACCGTATCATCAGATTGTAGTGTTTAATACAATGCACCAAATCTATCTACATTTTAAGACAAGCTGCTCCTTCGATCAAAACAGATATTAAAACAAACTCTACACCACAGGCAACACCACCTTTGCATATTAACACTTGTATGTATACAGATAATTCTAGCTTAATTTGCACATGGTACCGCAATGATTTTATGGTCAACAATTGATTTATTTAGGCTAATTAAGAGCTAATTCCACCATCTAGGGCAAGTCGAGACTAGCACTTCATATTGGATTGAAATCAAATTGAAATCCTTCAAGAACTTCAAACTGCGGTTTGAAATAATTAGGTTAGGCATTCTGTTCAATTATTTACTAGTTTACGGATACAGCCGACCAAGACCATTGTTCTCAGTGCTCAATTGTAAAAACAAATTTGCCTGTTGTAAACATCACGGAAACCTTTCCTATAGGAACCATAAAATTAAGGCTCAGCTACACTTTAAACAAATGAACCAAAGTGGACGTTGTTAAAGAAACTGTATTGGCCGATTTATTCTATACAGGTTTTATATGCCTGTTTTATTGGATGTGATTATAATAAATTTACTAATTAACAGAATTAAGTAACAGCAGAAAGTTGAAATAGACATCTTTCTATGTAAAGCAAAGAAACTATAATTTTGAAGGAGAGTAGAAACTAAAAAAGCTGAAATTATTATTTATGTAATAATCATGATCAAGCTGACAAGTTCTCCCAAACAACCAATATGGAAAGATCCTAGCTTTTGATGTTTCTTTTCCTTTGTTTACTATTCCATTATTTCCACTTTAAAGCAGCTACTGAATTACATTAATTGAATACAATTTTGGATTTTTTTTTTTTTTTGATGCTACTCAATGCTGAATAGAAAAAAATGTATTGATGTCAAAAGATGGAGTAAAAGTCAAAATTTGTCGAGAATCAAATCAAGCTAATTTACATAACTTAAAATATTATATTATTCTGTCGTTGACCTCTATTGACCAGATATGACCTTTGACCTCAGTGGCAATGGTAAGGTAATACAGTAGTACACCAAGAGTCATCTTAATGGCAATCAGAAAGGAAGATTAGCAAAGACCACAAATTCAGCATTCGAAAACACTTCTAGACACTTTGGGTTTTAGAATGAGATCGATGCTCAAGCGACTGGTTGCTAGGGATTTGTGTGTAGTTACTCTAGACATGGTAGATCAAGAGTGCTAAGGTTGTGAGGAGACAGGTATAGTGAGGAAGTGGAGTAAATATTACAATATAACTAAGTATCGACTTCAACTAGTACTCCTTTACCCAATTTAATAGCAGCCAGCTGTGTTTGATAATTTACAGTACGATTTTACTCTCATTCTTGCTTTAAATTACCTTCCATTTTCCCCCCTCACATTTATAACATAAACCTACCGTATGTACATACCCAATTTGGGAATGCAAGCTGCAAACATTTACCCTGTCTCCTACAATTCTAGTAGTACGTAATTCATCAAAACCTACCCAAGATAAACAGGAAGGCACTAAACATATCACTGTCGAATTCTCCCCCCCCCCCTCCCTCTTCCTTTTATTTTCCATGTCAATGAATTCACAGAACGTTAAAGGTTCCAATTGCTACTTAATGTATTAATCCCATTTTTCTAATGAAGGTTTTCAAACACACCTTTATGCGCTGCCTTTGCTGTCGTCTATGTCAAAACTAAAAAGGAGATTGGGAAGAAGAAGAAAAGACGAAAACAAAAAATTTGCTAAAATTTATCCAAATGCGAGCCCCTCAGGGCAAAGTAACTTTTTTCCTTCCTCGGGAATGACAAGATAATGCGAAAAAAGTGCAGCTGCCGTTTCCAAGGGAGACTAGTCGAGTTGATCGCGTATGAAAAGTGCTCTGCTAAAAAGGGCGGAAATTGAGAAAGAATGACACACGGATGGAAAAAGAGGGGAAAATACGAGATGGAGAGAAAGAAGAGAGAGGAAGACTGTAAGGCTCGCTAAAGATACAAGTATAAGATAAGACAAGCTGTTCAGGAGATGCGACGCCTACGGACGATTAAAACCCTAACGATTGCGGAACATTTCGAAGGTCTCTGTATATCGGATTAAGGGGTAGCCTCTTCCTGACAACCACGATTCCTTTCGTTTATACTCGGATGGGCCGGTTAAGAATTGAGCAAGCAAGGAGACATCGCCGGAGAAAGAATATCACTGAGGACAGCTGAGAGTCAAACTTCCAGAACAGTCTCGAGAAAAATAATAGATGGATTCCGTCCGATCTGTCGCTGACAGAGATGTCCCCAGACGGGTTTGGGTCTTCAAATATGTTTAAGAAAAATGTCATCTACGAAGGAACTTGAGATGCTCTGCACAATTGATCGAAACTTGTCGCTCCTTCGACATCGGATGTTTGGAGAGAAACATTTCATCATCGCTTCTGACATAGATGAGATGAAACCGTACTGGATGTTAAATTGACCAGCCTAATTGCTGCTGGAATAAGTTAAAACTGACCCCAAGGTATGACGTTTATAACGATTATACGTATCATTACAGGGAATAAAATTATCCTGTATCGCAGTCGCAAAAGGGTGAAATTGATGTACAAGTCCTATCATGTGTCACAGTTATTTTCTTTTCACAGGAACCATAGTATCTTTAAAAAAAAAGACAAAATTCGGTCCCCTTAATAACTGCTGCACAAAATGTGAACACTAAATTAGTCCCTGATCATTACTATGTACAGTAGAATGCTTCATGTAATAAACTGAAATAAAAAGTTATAATTGTTCCTTCCTATTCTCCCCCCCCCCCTCCCATACCCCATCCCTCCCACACCCACTGTTTGTTTTCAAGGTCCATGGAGTTGAATCTACTTACTTATAACTGAAATTACAATCTTGAACAATGTTGTCTCCGAATTTATTACCATGCCATGAAGAAGAAAGTCTCACCTGCTTACATGTTTGAACTACTCCAGGATTATTGACCAAGTAAACAGTGTGTGCAACAGTTGATATATTTGACTGCATTTAAAGTGTTTTCTTCACGATACATGATTTTAGCTATCAATCAAACTATACGAGGAGTCGACAATAAGGGGTATTTGGCATCCAAACGATGAGCACTAAGTGGTGAATCATTAATCGTTATTAATTAATTATTAATATTCCACATCGGTTAATCTGTCACTTACAACTGTGTCAAGAAATGCTCAATTCTTACGAAATTTAGTATTCACCTTCTCATGGAAGACTTTTCTTAACACAATTTTAACATCTAACGTCGGGACGATTATTTCTTAGCTGTTCCTAATCTTAGCGCTTTGTACATGGATACAGTAACAGCCTAAGAATAATACTTCGTAACTACGGTGCTTGGAATTTGACTACAGAGTTGTTTCCACTTTTATTAACATGCCTTTCATGTATTATTCTTCTCACTCCATTCCTCGTTAATGATATCGTCATCATCGTCCAAGGAAGAAATATTTGGCATATTTAAATTCCTCACCAAAGAAGTACAGAGATCGAATCACATCCACAACAAAGTTTTCGGCATTAAAAACGATGACAGATAACATCTTAAATCGGATGTTTGGGAGAGATTTGCTGATACGAAATGAGCCCAAAGGTAACAAAAGCAGATGTGAACCCCCTCCCAAGAGGTCATTCACCATAGTAGAACAGTACACCCTCTGGTAACTTGTCAACGTCAGCAAGGGTTGGTGAATTGCATTGTTTATGATAAAGGCTATTAGCACTGCTAGGAATAAACATAACAACAAACATCCCTGTATGACTGTACAGGTAGAGATGACAGATCAATACGAACAGAAGGCCGCCGTATGTACCTTTAATGGAATCAACGTTGACACGGCTGACGAACTTGATTATCAACTTTTGTGTAATATTTAGTAAAAGCCTTTGTGATACTTGTACGCATATTGTATGTTAATACTATATATAGAGTCATCTTTGGTACAGACATTCTTATTACTGTAAAATGTTAAATACTGATCAATTTTAAAAAGAGATGGGGACAGGGGAGGGGGAGGAGAGGGGTAGGATGGGGATGTCTGGGTTAGGGTTAACTGAGACAGGTATATTATTGTGACAAGGTGTATCAAAGGAGGTGCATACCTTTAAAGGAAGTATCTTTAATATCTTTAAATACTATATAGAGTATCTTTAATACTAGTCATCTTTGGTACAGACATTCTTATTACTGTAAAATGTTAAATACTGATAAAGGTTTGGAAGAGATGGGGAAAGGGGAGGAGGGAGGCGGGGGGGGGGGGGGGGG
>JAIPMN010004839.1:14083-26619 GCA_020650975.1 Apostichopus californicus
TTTTTGGTAAAGATGGGGAAAGGGGAGGAGGGGGGGGGGGGAAGGAGAGGGGAAGGAGAGGGGAAGGATGGGGATGTCTGGGTTAGGGATAACTTAGACAGGTATATTAATTGTGACAAGGTGTATCAAAGGAGGTGCATACCTTTAAAGGAAGTATCTTTAATATCTTTAAATACTATATAGAGTATCTTTAATACTATATAGAGTCATCTTTGGACAGACATTCTTACTGTAAAATGTTAAATACTGATCAATTTTTGGTAAAGATGGGGAAAGGGGAGGAGGGGGGGGGGGGAAGGAGAGGGGAAGGAGAGGGGAAGGATGGGGATGTCTGGGTTAGGGATAACTTAGACAGGTATATTATTGTGACAAGGTATATGAAAGGAGGTGCATACCTTTAATGGAATGGGTTGACACAGCTGACTCTTATTAACAAAACATTATGTATTAGTTAATGTTATGCTTAGAGCTCTGATGACAATGTTGGTTAATAGTACATGAGTCATCTACTGTGTACAGTGTAAATACTGTATTACAATGTCGTATGATGTCCGATACTGCAGGGGAGGAGGATGTGAGAGGCTGCTGGGGTTTAGGTTCACAATGGTATCCTAGTGAATATGAGCTATTAGTATTTTTACCTGTGTATTGTCCCATAGGGGTGTATTGTCCCATAGGGCTGGAGAAGGGGATGCGGGCAATTATACCTTGAAAGGAATGAAGGTTGTCACAGTTAACCTTTATTTCTAAAGCTTATGGGATAGCAGCGTTTTGGTTAATAATATAATAATAAATAATAATGTAGATTTATATAGCGCCACTCCAGGAAACGAGTGACTGCCCATGGCGCTTAATACAGTGGGTATCTACTGCACAATGTTAATGCTGGTTAAATTTAATACAAACTGAGTTGGGAGGTGGGAGGGAGGTGGGAGGTGGGAGGGAGGTGGGTGGAGGGATGAAGGGACTAGACTGAGGGACACTTGGTGCATATAATGGATTTCAGCATGTTCTCATTTTGTGTACATTCAACATTTTGGAAACCAGACGAAAATTGCACAATGCTGGCACTTTGGATGGTAGAATGAGAAGGACATTGACCGGGGGAGCCGGTCATAGAGGGCGCACAGTGTTAAAGGTTACCCAGTTCATTCTAGGCATTGTAGAGCGAGGTGCTTAGGTTGTGGGGAGACAGGTAAGCGAGGAGCAAAGTAAATTACATTTTATAGTACATGTATGTGTTGTCCTTTGTTGCTAGCCTTGCTTTTGTGTTTGCCCCACCCCCATTTCCAACCCCCCCAGCTGCCTCCCATCTCCATTTGTATCAAATTGCTATTACACACCACGTTCCCCACCCCCCCCTTCCCCCTCTTTGTATAGTGATGCTGTTGCCAGATACAATATTAAAGCTGAATATTGTCTCTCAAGTGGCCTATTTTTATATTGCACTCTCCTGATACAACCACTACTCTGTACATAGGATGTAACACACATGTACAACAACTCTGACAGTTTATTGAACCTTACAAGTAACCTAGCAGACAATCAAATTCATCTCAAGATCAATAAAGTTGACCAAACCCACCCCTCAGTTTGCAAACAACCAGGCAACATGGTGGTGTGGTACCGAACAGAACTATACATGGAATAATAATAAAAGCGACTTTTGTTTGCTCCCCGGGATAGCTACAAAATAGTCAGCACAAAGTCTGTATGTCACAACACTGAAAGCAACAAGACCTAAATAACAATTAACTTATCAAAATCAATATTTATAGCACAGCAGGAGAAGAATGCAGAAGAAGCCAGAGGTTGTTGACCAGCTGCAAAACGGGACGAACAGGTCAATAAATTGGAGAGTGGCGGGCATTAAACATGCCACAATGTTTACATAACATCACACAGCATGGTTGGCCTAAAACCATTGTTCGTGTGAGTGTGAGTGTTCGGGAACTTGAATATTGACAGCCCTGGTTCCGATCTCTCCAACGCCTATTGTCAAAGCCATTGTCATCCCTTTATTATAAGTACGAAAGCTAACAAAAACAAGTTTTGATGTATTTTATTCATTATTTGATAGAATTTACGCATTTATAAGACAAATGAAACACATCTCTAGTCCTTAAACACATCTCTAGTCCTTAAATGACTTATTGTCAATTTTCACTGATTTCCATTTAAACAAGATTTAAATTAGGGAAACTATTTTTCAGGACATTTCAATGAAGCTCAGCTAGAGTAGATTAAATAGATACTGTACAATCATATTTAAATGATATATCCCAGAAAAGCTACCATGTGCAGTAGATTAAATATATATCATATTTAAAAAGATATTTATCCAGAACAGCTACCATGTGCATGTTAGTTCTTAAAAAGGTGATACAGTCTACTACCAAAGGAAGGTCTTTAAACTTAAAAGATTATCAGAATTGGCCCCAAATTTGGTCAAATTCACCTTCTTGAAGGTTTTGACTGATCTCCTAATTATGCGAGACAATTGAGGAGTGTTTAATTAGACAATTAGATATCGCAGTGAGGTAAAATGCTTTCAGGGTGGCAGTATAAAATGCCTTTGACTTTGAACATGAGTTTAAATATCATTATCTGACTTTATAGTATAATTAGGGATAATAATGATGACCTTTAACCTTTAACAGAATAGAGATGTACATGTATGTTGTTTTATATATCAAACCAAAATAACCATAACAATCTTGTTCTGATGCTTTTTACACAAAAATATCTATCAAGAAGAAATGTTTTCATTAATACAAGTTGATGTATCAGTGCTGACAGTGGTAATAATCTTTGCTTAAATTTCTTAGTGTTTACTGTTAATATTTTTATGGTGAAATTATATCATATCAATATCATATCAGAATCAGAAAATAATTGGACATTTTGACAAAAAATATATACAATTGCAAACACCTCTTCCAAAAACAAAACATTGAAAGTGTGACCACTACCGGTCCAGTACAGTGGTTCATTGATGTCATTTGGTTTTCCAAAAAGGGAAAAATATAGAGTCACTCTTACTGACCTTGCAAACTTGTGAGAGGGACTGCGGATTGCTAAGTCGGCAATGACTATAACGCAGATAGCTAAGTCAGTAATTACTATTACGGTTAGATTCGTCCAACACGACAACACACAGACACATTATACTCAAAGCCGAAGCCAAAGTGAATTAATCAGGTCACACGTCAGGAGTCTATGCTTGCTACGATCTTCAACACCGTCCTCGTTACCGTTCGGGAAACATTTCATACTAATTAAACTGTTTACCAGGATAGTTTGTTTACTAACTCACATCTGAAGTGCTTATAGATGACGGTTGGAATTTGTGCATCTGTTAACAATCTTCAATTCAACCCACAAAAAGCAAGAAAGATCTACTGTTTGTGTATAAAAGACACAGTACTGCACTAATATAGTACATGTACCACAATCATATGTTTTTAGTGTACATTTTTAACTCATGGTTCATGCGAACTAACCAAGAGTGCATCTTTGTGTTTTGCTGGTTGTACCACAGGAACACAGTCACATGTTTTTAACTAGTGTATATTTTTAATTCATGGTTTATGACAACTAACCAAGGGTGCATCTTTTGTTTTTGCTGGTCGAACCATAGTACCGCAGTCACATGTTTTTAACTAGTGTATATTTTTAATTCATGGTTTATGACAACTAACCAAGGGTGCATCTTTTGTTTTTGCTGGTTGTACTTTTTGCATTATGACTAATCTCCATAGATGACTGCTAAGAATTACTATGATTGCGTCAGATGAAACAAAAATTTCCACCTTCCCATCCCCTCATCCCCTCACCCCTAGGTTTTAATATCCTTTATTGGGGTGCATATGTTAGCTATAATAATGGAATTCTCAAAATTAGCTAATTTATATGCGAGCGCTGTAAATACCTTCCTACTGTGTACAATTGAAAATAATCAACTGCACATATTACATGTATCAGTAACTTGTATTTCTCTCCATACACTGAGTATTATTTAACAAGCTTGGCGATGGTGGTATGTTCTCTGCAGGCATACAAGATGTACACAACTCATATGTTGTTTGTGTGCTGTAGAATTGTTTGCTTCATAAACATTGTGAAACATTCAATCGTTAACTGTGGGTTATTATTACATGGAAATACACCACACCCATCTACAGAATACGGTAGTTACTCCCTGCTCAATGATCTCACAAGCTAAGCACGCTCACGTCACATTTATAATGTTTGGAAATGTTCACTAAACCACGATCATGTTTTGCAATGTTCCATAATTAATGTTACCTCGTTACATAGTACTTTAACTGCTTTCAACACTTCTCTGAGAGCAGCTGCCACAGTTAACAACGGAAAGGGCAACTTGCCCTTTAACAGTAAACATGTAAGATAATTTATTAAAATTCGTCCATTTAAGCTCTCGTTACGACCTTGCTAGAAAGAAACAACTTTGTAAGTAATGTTACTTCCTGTACTATAGGAACTAACCAAAAATTTCCAAAAATAGGAACTAACCAAAAAATTCTTCCAAGTATTGCCAGAAATGAAACTAGTTTATAACTACTAATATGTTCTGTCCACTCCCCACTGCAGACAGAATAGAATGTAAATATAATTAGTTCTTTATCACAATTGCTTGATATTTCTTTCCGAGGCAAATCTAGGTATCAGAGGTGAAGATTTTTTTTTTCTTTTTTTCCTTTTTCACAATCCAGGCTGTTTTCCTGACTTTTAACATTTTTTTGTTTCCAGCGGACACTTATGTTCATGTAAATTAGTACTTCACTTGCTACAGAAGTGTAACATGCACTGATTTCACATAGCCTGAAGTATCAGGTTTATTTGGGATACTTTATTCAAATTGCATACCGTTGGAATAGCAAGCTTTCAGCTGCTTTACAAGCAAGACATTGCAAAGTAGTTTTAAAAGTATTATTGTGAAGAGGAAAAACAGACAAAAACCCTGAAAAAATACTTTGAAAGAAATGTTACCGTTCAGATGCATTATAAGAGAGCAGTAGTAAAACAGACTTTAATTGAAACCTTAACTGTGGCAATGTAACCAAATTCTCCATATAAACAGTATCCTTTATGGAGGACCCCAAACTTGATAGATATATGCTAAAATGGCCACAGTTGCCTTCACGAATTTATAATACACTTTACACCTTTCTGTGAATGGATAATCACCTGCATGGTTAAATACAGCAGCTACTGTTAAATATTAAGAATGTCCAAACACTACCAGCTAGAAATTCAACAATCTTCTCTCTGTATAGCTTGCATGTCCGCATACCAAGGCGGTTACCACCATAGGGATGGGAGGCCCCATTTCACACAACGATGACTACAACATTGTACACAGTTCTGCCACTTACCTTCTTCAAAAGATCTGGTGTCCGATCACCTCCAGCTAAGAGAAGCCTCCCCTCTGAGCTTCTTCTGTGATGGTGAGATGATCCTAACCTTCTCACTGGAGATGCGTTGAGACTCTTTCCGGATCGGGTGATGTGATCCCACGCTGCATCCACCGAAATGCCTCTCCTAATGGTAATGGAAGTAAAACATATAGTCACTGCTTGTCAATTCATTCAGTCACATATTGTTGCAGTCGGAAAGATATTTTCGTAGAGAGTAGAGAACATACCACACTGGCAGAACAATACATATATAACCTACAGATGTAACTTACCTTTGTAACTTTCTATACTAACATATAGTAGTTTACATTATATAAATGTTACATGATGTTCATACTGTGCACAGTTGAAAATAATCAACTGCACATAGTATCTTGTATTCCTCTCTATAAGCATGTTATACTCATGCTATATACATAACATATACAGTAGTTACAGAACACATTAATTACATAATAACATACGGCAGCACTCACAGAACAAAGTGATTGTAATTTAATGGAACATTATTACAATACAGAGCATACAGCATTACATGTACTGTACGTTTTTACAAATGAGAATAAGTTGAGACTAGTGAACACTAGAAGTTGTTATTCACAGTTTCACACATTGAGCGATCATCAGACAAAGTCTCGGAACTGTCTGATGATCGCTCAGTGCGTGAAACATCTACTGGTGTTTCACTACTCTCAACTAATTCTCATCTATACTCCTTGAGCTGTCCACCGGACAGAGAGCACTCTGCGCCAAGATAGACGCCAAACAACAAAACTACCTTAGTACATACAGAACATACAGTGCTATAGTAATCTGTACAAAATATATTAACAGAAACATACAACAGGTACACTACAGTAGAGAACATACTATTGTCTGACAGTCTGAAAGGATGGCACTTACAGAAGACACAATAGAGAAGCTTCATCAAACAACTTAGCTATCTTTGAAACATTCCTTTAGCTACAGTGTACCATGCACATGTCCACATGCAACTGTACAGCTTCCAAGGAAACTACACAAGGTTACAATATGAAATCCATAACGAAAGTCCAATTTCACTGTCAAATAAACTGTACACAATATGGATGGGTCCTTTCTGATTGTATCACAGCCTGGTGATGCAACTGGAAAATGTCATTGAATTAAAGCTTTACCAGCGGCTTCAAGACTTTGATCGGAGCGATAGATCAATCGGTCACTTACAATATAAATTAAAACTTGCTGTCTGATGTTGCTAAAAGTGAACACTTAATGTTCATAGTTTTTTTTTCCAAATTTGTTGCAGCTCCTCAACTCAATCGCAATTGATACTTTCTGACTTTCTGATGCCGACAACCCAATGTACAGATCTAATATGCCGTACATACACAAAACCATACAACAAGGATATTATTCTTTCAATGCACACACTCATTGAGATTAATTAGTACTCAAAGGCAAATTTACCTGTAGTATGTCTATATAGCCTTGGAAGTTCAAACACCCTTTCTATTGTTCATATGATGCCATTCTCAGTAGGAAATGGCCCTGACCAATATCTCAAGGCCTAAAATGTATATTTGTGGTTTTTAAATCAAACACTCAGACACACTTAGAAACACGATGTAAATATATTGTTTCATTTCCTGCTCGATATCAGGTCACATCTAAAAGTTAATTTCCAATCATAAAGAAAACCGCTTCATAGATAATCAAAAAAAAATCACAACGATCCTCAAACACTGTTTTGGTTAACCTATTGATTCAGAATTAATGGCAAGTAAATATTCCAGTTAACTTCCTCCAAAGACCAATTTGTTTAGCCTTTTGTGTTTTTTGATGACTTATTAAATATCAATACAAGTTTACAGTTCTTAAACAACACATAAAATTAGTTGAATTACTGTTGGTGAAGTAAGGGGAATACCCATCCTAGTGGTAACTTGCAAAAAGTAAGGAAGTTGTTATACCAGCACCGCAGAGCTGTTTGTGGTCTTAGTTTGAAGTTCTTTATTTCCACATTCAATCATACAAATAATACAAATACAACATAATATATTATATTATACAACACCTAATTGTATTCTGGCCATTTGATTGGTCAATTGCTCGTTGATTGCATGCAAAATCCGCTCTATTCCACTCTATGAAATAGAACCATCGGTTATACTTTTTTGATAGCACTTTTTTCAATGGTAAGAGAGCAGAGAAACCTGTCTGTACAAAACAATCTGTTGCACAGCATGAGTGCATTTTACATCCAATTATATCCAAATTTGAAGGTGTTGTATAAAACAAATAATGAATGGTTTCCATTCGTGCAATAGTGCAAATATTTCATTCGTTGAAAGATGTAATTTGTTCCATTCAACTCGGCTGTGCCTCGTTGAATGGAACATTCCATCTTTCAACTCATGAAATATTTGCACTATTGCACTCATAACCATTCATTATTTGTATAATATAACAGTATTACAATTACTCCAAATATGAGTCTGGGGGAGACCTGACAGAAGCATAGCTTTTCAAGGTGAGGGCCACCTTACAAGAGCAAAAAAAAAACAAGAAATTACAATAACATAGAAGAGGTAAGTAGTAAAGGATAAGAAGAGAGAGAGAAGGGGAAAATAGAGACGGAGAAGAAAATAAAGAAGAGGAGAGTACGAAACAATAGACTTACTTAAGAAATATAGAAGAAAAAAATGGTGGGTAATAAGTACTGTGGAATGAATATTCATGATATATGCAAATTATTCTTCATCCAATAATAGAATAATGACTGTGATTTGCAGTCCTACTGTCAACCTTTTTGGAGCCTACAAGATAATTATCAGGATAAGGAAAGGTTAACTCCCACATGACTAACAAAACAAAACTCAGATTGCATGAGACGATTGTTGTATCCAAAAAAATTATTAAGTTTTTTATTTAGTACACAATTAAACTTCTGTACGTTTCCCAAGGTATCACTTTATTTTTTATGGTAAAAAAAGGGTTTCTTTTCTTCTTTTTCTATAAATTGCCAAACTTGTCATAAAATATCAGTAACTGCTTTCATAAAGCTATAAAATTTTCTAGGGCAGTTTTTACTGTGGTGAAGAAAGCAATAAATAAAACAAATGTTATGATTCTGTAACTCCCTTTGCAGCTTTTACTTGATAGTTAAATAAATATATACTTTTGTTTATTTCGTTGTCATGGAAATATTAAATGACAAACAAACACAGCCAGCTCCAATTAATTGTAATTTTAATAATCCACTTTAGTTAAAAAAAAAATGTAATTGCTGTTTCAATTCTAATAAAACCATGACAACCCTAATAATAGAAATTAAGATCTTACACTAAAACGATAGGGGAAGAAAATTAATATAGTATAGTCTGTCCTTGAATATAATATTATACAGTTGTGCAACTTTACTTTACTAATTAATTTCAAAAGAAATATTAACGGTTGGAAGAAATTTTTCCCACAATAAGAATTGGAATGAATTTAGTCACTTTGACATTTCCAGCCCTAACAGGATTTCTGACCTTACCTATAACCCCTGGTGTAACCATGAAGCCCATTCTCGTCACAGTGATTGTGGTCCGGTCGTGGTGAGAACCCATTGGTAGAGGGCAGCATGAAGTCATCGTCTTCATCTAAGATGCACACCTCCGCACCGGTCTGCGAAGGTTGGAGCGTGAAGTACACTGCCGTGCCCCCTTCCAACTTCAACCTTCCGACTGCGGTCAGAAGTTCCCCCCTGTCGCAGGGATCTAGTACCCCGATAGCCGTCAGATCTTCGGGTCCGATCTGCTTGCATGTCTCTAGGTCATCGTAACCGTTATCAAGGAATGCAGTAGCGTACTTAACCAGGTCCAGGGACCTCAACCACTCGGTGACAATGTTACTGTAGTCTGCAGTTTCCATGCCTTCCCATTGTCTCTTGGAATTTACACTCTTGATTAAAAAATACAGAAAACAAAGAGAAAAGTCATTTTAATTGTAAATTTCATCCATACTTGGTCATATTGTATTCCGTAGGAGTGAAGTGAATGTAGAACTGCAAATTTTGAACAATCCTTTTTCTAACTTCTTTTTCTTTGTCTTACATTCTCTCTTCTAGCTCAAGTTTTAATCCCTTTTTAATTCCAGATTATCCTCTTGAATGTCTGGAATTATTTGGATTGAACATTTTCTCATTTTTTCTTTTCTTTTTTCGACATTCTCTTGAACGTAAAACCAAGCATCAAACAGTGAAATATATACTACATTACTTCTTCTTCTTCTTCTTTTAACTTTTTGAATAAATAATTTATTTTAAAGAGCAAAAGTTAGAATTTGCATGATTAATTCAACTCTCAATGTGACTATTTTCATCAAATTTGATAAATTTTAGAAAACATTCAAAAATTTCATTATACTATTAAGTCAGATCACAATTTCATTATGTTACTCTAATTATTAGACACGCTCAAAAAGGGTCTTTTCATACACGAAAAACAAAATTGAAACTTTATGATTTTTATATGACTAACTCATACTTTATAGAGTGTCTGGGCAACAAGTCTCTTAGGATAGAACAACTAATACATTATCTAATTCATTAACTAATTAAGTGAGTTTTTTTGGGGCAATAAATTTCTACCACTTCCATGAACAGGAAATTAAGTGTGTTATGCTGCATTTTAAATCAAAAATCTCTCTAAAAAAGTCTGGTAATATCTTCTTTGACTTCCTAGAACATATCCTTAACGAATATAAACTAATTAATACAATTTATGGATAAATCTCTGCAGTTTGTTTAATTCTAAAATCCCTTTTGCAATTTCACAGTAACTTTGCTGCCTTTTTAAAGTAAATTGTATAACTGCCCATAATGGAGGGCTGATCTGGTATCGTATAGTTTATCAAAATGTATGCCATGCCCGTGGCTTGCACAGGATTTCAAAGGGGGAGGGGGGGGGGAAGGGGCCAAATTCAAAATAGCCTCTGATTGATGAAGGTTGGGGGCTGATCCTTTACAAGTGGAAGGGCCACAGGCAAATGAAGGATTAATTACACAACAATGTAAGGTTTCTTCTGGAGAGAAAACCACAGTTCTATGTTCCAGTATTTAACAAGAAGTGTAATTCAATCATCAAAACTCCTGCAGTATGAAAACTGAATTATTCCTTGTCATTTATAAGTTACAACCACACATTTTTTCTATCATTTCTACAAATTGATTATGCAAATGAATGTGACTGCCAGGCAATTCTTTTAAATAACAAATACAAGGATAAAAATGCAACTTTGTTTACTAAATCCCACACAGTCGGGCAGCCACTCTGATGTTATCTTAGTGATCATCTTTCATTTGTAAAATTATGCCACAAGGGTTGTTTACATCAATCACTAAAGCAAACATGACAAATAATATATATCAGTAAATATATTTTAAATTAAACGTTCAGGAAAGGTAATTTAAGAAGACGAAAATTATGTTATGCAATGAAAAAGAAGTATGTATTTAGTTGGTAGACAAAATAAGTCCAGACACCAATGTAGTAGTATGCTTGTGAAAGACATGGATCTGGGGTACAAATTTGACAAAGCATAAAATATTGACTATAAAGTGTACCAAAAAGAATTGCTAAGTTTTAGAAGAAAAAGATTGCCACAAAAGTATGAACTCCATACAATGAGATCACATTCTTGAACAGAAAGTCTGAAAGGGATCTTGTAACATTTTTAACTTTGTGGCCATTGTTACATATTTAGCCATTTTGAAGTTAAATTTCACTGAAAGTGTGAATTGATGTCTTACAGTATTAATTGTGAACCTGTCTTGTGGTAGACGACCTTTGAAGGCCAAAATAATGGAGTAATTGCAAACCTAGGCCTACTGTAGGTTGAGGTATAAAAAAAACTTTGGCCACATAACTTATCTGTTGCCCAATACAAAATTTCCAAAGCAATATGTAATATAGTAGTACTTTGCTGCGCAGTAGATTACAGTCTTAGGCGTACAGGTTAAAAATTGTCGGCCCTACGCGTTGCCCGGTAGGCTGAAAAGTCTACCACTGTCTCGAAAACTGGAAAGTTTTTAGCCAAGGACGTGTTTATCTTACCTACGAATAGAACGTCGTAGCTGGCCTACCATTACGTTAACGCTACAGTAACAATATATACCGACTTAAAAAGCAAGAGTCAAGAATAGCACCAGGCTTGAATCTTTATATTGCAGTCTTAATCTTACGAGACTGAACGCAAAAATAGTTAAAGTTGTTATTCCTAGAAAGCACGATGCGATTCGTACAACTCCAATCTAGGCCTAAGTCTAACTTAGTCTTTGCTAACGTTTTATAACATCAAACTTCCAGTACAGTAACTACCAAGCGATGTAGTGAGCTGTTGAGACCAGCAACATACCTCAAGATTTTACGTGTGTACCTTATCCACGACTGATGGATAAACTAACTTCTTGGACCGTTGGCTTTACTAAACACCTCACTTCTGAGTCACCCAAACCGAGAAAAAACAAGTCATAGCTGCCAAGTGTGTTTCCCTTAATTTTCCACAAATATGTCGAGAAATGGTTGACTAAAAACTACATGAATTAGTGGACACTACGAACAACAGTTTAAATCCCTTGAGAAAATACACATGAAGCCATTCATCGATTGTCCGGTATCACTTCTCAACGTACTCTGTTGTCATCATTAAAAACTCAAAATGATGAATGAGATGCTGCGGGGAGCTCTTAGGCTTCGGCTTTGAACGTGAATCAGTTTGCTTAGCAACACTAGTGTACTTGCACCGTACCGACGTACGGAAGTTGAGAATGCGGCGACGCACACAGAGTGTGTGCATAAACACTACGAATGAACTTTCTCTGCAACAGTGAACGGGGGTTTTGTAGTAATTTACTGACACATGACAACCAGTCACTAGGACTAAAATTGTAAATACATTAGGATTAATTTCTAACGAGGAAGGGGCCTTCCCTCTCCTTTTGGAAGGAAATTAAAAAGATTTATGCCGGTGTGACAGTACAGAGTGTCCCCCTGTACAAAGTGTCCGCGGAGACACTTTGTACCAGCATATTTAGTCCGGTCGGACATTATCTGCTGAAAATTGTGTCCC
>JAIPMN010004840.1:0-22088 GCA_020650975.1 Apostichopus californicus
ATATTATGAAACTCCATAGTTTTAGCTTTCATCTGATACCCTACATATAATGATTCAACGTTTTTTAATTTTTGGTGAAAAGGTTTACTAGTTTACGGAACTGCCCAACATGTTCTTAAAGATCTTTTATACTTACTTCGAGACCTCAGGGTTCTCGTTTTTTCTGTCAGGCTATAGTTGGGCCCTGGTGATTTGCCGGCAGCCCCCCTTTGAGCCTGTGTTTTGTTCCTTGATTAAGGCCCCACCATTGCATCGAAACCTTAGGGTTATCATTTTTCTCGTTAGTCTAAGGAGCTACGCTCCTTTAGTCCCTTCGGGTCTCCTTGGCGTTCCTGAAGGCCGTAACAATACTTGGCATGTCAGGTCTGGTGCTGGCCTTGTGTTCTTACTCCGTTTGAATATCCGCCCGCCCTTTAGTAAGAATGCCATCCATTTATGGCCACTACCCACTTCTTATTCAAGGTCATTAGTCAGGAATGTTTGTTATGTAATCAATTCACCAAGCCTAGTAAAAGATTCAAGCTTGGAAATGTCACTTGCACGGCTCAAATTTTCCCGCCATCTACTGTGAGAGCCTATTCAAATGCCTGAGGGAGGTATTTAAACTGTTCTGACAGTGGTATTAAAGGGCACTCAATTATTCTAGCTATGCTAAAAAAATAAAACTTCCAACAAAAACATCACTATTTGTGTACCAAACAATAATGGGATGCATGAGCAGGCAAATTGTTTGACCTCAATACACAATATCAAAAACAATGTTCTACACAATGAAAAATTTTGCTGTACTATCATGCAAGGCAAGTAAATAATGACTGAGTGTTTGTGGAATATGTCATGCAATCGGTTCTCTCTGCTTTGGAAATGTTGAAAGAGACACACAGACATTACATAGTATTGTATTTAACTGACAAGCATGAATGCAAACCAAAACATTAAATAAATAAAATCAAAATGGTTTTATATTGAATCATGCCATCTTACGGTCTTGATGAATTTGATATAATATGTAGTTACTGCATTCAATTGCCTCTCCTTTTTTTTCCAGATGATATTGACATCCTTGATGTGGTGTAAAGTGATCTGCTACTTGAGTTGATATTTGTTATCATGGGGGACTTGCAAATTTGGGTTAATGGTGTTGAAAATACTATTAGTGGTTTAGATACCACTACAACTTCTAGAGATATTGCAATAGCACTTGCACAATCTTATCGACTGGTTGGTTGTTTCAATCTCATTGAGAAAAGTCCAATGGGAGAACGGTGCCTCCATCCAAATGAACACCCTTTGAACTTGTCTCAGAAATGGGGACCAAACTCTCACAACTGCTTCATCTTGAGAAAAAAGGTTTTGTCACCCACCAGCAGTAGACCATCATCAAGCACTCAGTCAAGTCCTGTTCGAACAAGGCAGGTTGAAGTTTCATCACCTGTCAGTCTTTCATCTGGGATCACATCTGCTTCTAGTTTTAAAAAGAAGAGTCAAGGGCCACCAATTGTTAAACCTAAACCCAAACCTAAACCTTCATTGGAAACATCTGAAGCAAAACCGGTGAAACCTGTACCTGTACCAAGGAAACGTGTCTTGGTCTCCTCACCATTACTTGTTCAGGAAGAGGTCTTTCAACAGTCACAATCAAAGCAAATATATCATCAACCAGATATAATTGTTAAAAGTCAGCTTCCTGCTTATTCTAATGACAGCTACCAGCCCAAGTCCCAAGATCAACCAGATCATAAGGACCACTCTAAATTGCAAGATAAGGAAGGTAAGTCATCTGCTGAAGGTGAGAGACTAAACCAAGAGAGAATGAGGGCCTTGGAAGTACAAAGGCAGCAACAAGAACAGGTGGAAAAGGCAATGAGGGTAAAACGAACCAGGGAACACAAAGAAATGAGGCAAGACCTAGGCAACAAGAACAGAAAAGAAGAAACAGGTGGACAGAGACCATTAAAGAAAGTAGAACAACAAGAAGATGAACAATTAAAGAGTACAGACATGGAGAAACATCAGGAGCAACAGACAGTACAAGATGACAATAGCAGAAAGGAAGGTACAAAAGACAATGATAAAAAACACAACCAAGAAAAGCAGGCAACAAGTTTGGAGAAAGAACTTGAAGAAAAGAAACAAACAGAATTGGTTAAGAGAAGGAAAAAAGAACTTGATGAGAAGACAAAGGAAGCAGAAAGAGCCCAGTCAAAGAAGCTAGCAGAACAAAAGGAAAAACTGCAACAAGATCAGTTACAAAAAGAAAGAAAGAATAAGAAAGAAATGGAGAAGAGAAAACAGCAAGAGGATAAAGCAAAAGAAGCAAAGAGACAAGAGGTGGAGAGAAAGAAAGCTATAGAGGAAGAAGAGAAAGGTAAATTGGCAGACCTGGTGAAAGCTCAAGAGTGCAAACTCAATCACCAACAGTCACAACTGACAGGACTAGATGTAGCTATCCAAGGTCTTCTTAAGTTTGAGAATGATCCTGCCATTGACAAGATTCAAGAAGAAATATCAAAGATAGAACAATCTATTCAAAGAAATCAAGCCTTGCTTAATGAAAAAGATTTCTGGGATAATGAACTGGATCTGGAGCGGCAAATGCATAAGAAGTTGGAAGCAAGTGTTGATGTCTTGAAAGATAAGGTAGCTGATTGTAACAGGCAGATCTCCCAGAAACAAGCAGAGATTATTCAATTGACCAAAATTGTCAAAAGGGAAGAAAAAATGGTAAAATTAGACAGAGATCAGTCAGAGGAAGTGAAGGCTGTTAAGGAAGAGTTAAAGGAATTGAAGCATGAGTATTCAGTTATCACAGCCAATCTGGAGAAAGTGAATGAAAAGTTAAATGGGTTGGATCAAGACTTTCAGGAGAAGCAGAAAGAATTAAGACTAGTAGAGGGGGACTTTGGAAAAGAAAAGACCAAAGGATTGCACATCATTATTCCAGAAAATAATACTGAGATTGATAATGGAAGAGAAAAAGGGTGTAAGTATAAATTCGAGGAATTGTTTGTAGTAGACATGATATATTTTATTAGCTCTTGTTGTTATTTTGGTATGAAGGTATATCCTTATGAATGAAACATTGTTAAATCAGACATTCATCAAACCTTATGAGCACCACTTATGCTACTAACTGTTAACTGGGCTGCCACAGGACCTGAAGTGTGAGATACTTTGCCCACAGATGCTAAGCACCATCAAATTATGCTAACTCACATCAAAATCAACATTTGTTTGCTAACTACAACGGAGCAAGGTTCTGTCCTATTAATGTGGAACTTGAAAGTCAGATTGCAAGATTATTCATATGGAGGAAGCTATGTTTAGTTAATACTGTATCTGCAGATTTGACACACTTACGTATGATTCATCTTACTTGGAATTAATCCTCAATTAACCACCAAGGTGGTACCGCATGAACATCGCTTTATGTTAAGGTCAACTATTGACATCAAGTGATGGTACCAATAAACATCTCTGTAAGATTAGGTCCACTAGTAACATCAAGTGACAGTACCACATGAACATTGCTTTTGGGTCATTCCACCTCAAGTCAACCAATTTTCTGAAAGTTACCAGGCGACCCTCTCAGATTTATATGAAATTTCATCAGAATGATTGAATGTGGCCCAAATGAACACATACAAAAAGTAAAAATCTGAGAGGATCACCTGGGGACCACTGGTTAATTTGACATGGAATGACCCTTTAAGATAACTTACACTTGTATGATCAAGTGATGTTACCATATAAACATTGCTTTAAGATAAGGTCCACTAGTAACATCAAGTCATGGTACCACATGAGCATTGCTTTAAGACAAGGTCCATGAGTAAGATAAAGTGATGTTACCTAAATGAACATCACTTTAAGATAAGGTCCACTAGTAACATCAATAAACATTTTGATTTAATCTGAGGATTTGGACACCTTTAATATGTCCAAGTTACCACCTATTATAAGTGCTTTTCTATTTCATGTGATACTGTACCTTAGTTTGATGTGATCAGAGGGTAATTTTCTTTCTTCATGTTTGCAGCATCCCCTAACTTGCATCGCATTTTAAAGGGCAGTCCAAGGCAATTGGCTGTGGCTACACCATCTTCAGAGAATCCAGAAGGAATATTTCTGTGAAGTAAGAGACATTTTACACCTCCTGTTGATTGGTTACTTACAGAAAGCAGTGAACCTGTGGGTTAACCTTGCGTGTGTATTTGTATTAGTAGGTCTGACATCAAGCGTGTAAACAAGGTAGGACAGCCATTGGTGGATTCCTCCTACTGAGTTTATTGACGCCTATTGTCTTTGGCTAAGGACAGAGCTTAACGACCACAAGCAATGGTTCATAAAGAACATGATACTTCACATGCTCCTGCTGCTCTGTACTGTAGATTGGTTGCCCCTGACAACATAACAAAACTATCCAAATTATGAATCCAGCTCTTGTTATTACTGTGTCAGTTATATTAATTAATCATTTTATGTGGAGGTTAAATGTTAATTGAAGTTAGTAGACTCCCAAGGTCCTGTATGAGTGCGAAACTTGGACTTTAAATGCGGAGATGGAAAAGCGAATAAATGCTTATGAAATGAACTGTATCTGGAGACTTCTCCAGATCCATTACACTTCGCACACCACGAATAAGTAAGTATGGCCAATAATTGGGAGTTTCATAGGGGAACAGCAACCCCTCCATTCAGTGGTTAAAAGAAGGAAACTTCAGTGGTTTGGGAATGTAATTAGACAGAATAACAGCCTGGCAAACACTATATTGCAAGGAGGGACAGATGGGGTACAAAGGAGAGGCAGGCCGGTTAAAACCTGGATTCACAACATAAAAACCTTGACTGGGCCAGCTCATAAGAACAGCTGGAGATCGTTAATTGTGGAAAGCTTGTTTCGTGTCATCATGTCGCCCCAACGGCCCTCTAGCTATGGGACATAGATAGATAGATAGACAGACAGACAGACAGACAGACAGACAGACAGACAGACTGACTGACTCCAAAGTGTGAAAACATTCCAAAAAATCATTGCAAAAGAAAAGCTTTGATGAACTTCATATGTAGTATGCAAATCCAACTATAAGTAAGCACAAATGCCTTTGTTGTTTTATGTGGAAATTAAAGGCAATTACAGGTCAAAGTCGAAAAACCTTGTAAATATAACTCCAAAAGTAAAGATTGGATGAACTTTCATACTTCATATGTATATATGTCCCCTTTGGTGCAAGAACCTTGCGGTCAACACTGGTCAAAAATTAAAAACTCTTGTAAGCATTGAGTTGTTCTTATGGAAAATGTGGCAAGGAATTATTCTTATTTCTTTATAGTTTGATGAATGTTTTTCTTTATTTCACAGATTGAAGTTTTATTTCAACTCATGTATGACAATCAAACATATGCAACTCTACAGCAACTCCATTTATTGCTTCTGGCGCAAAATAGAAGATTCCAATCAAGCTTCAGCTGCAGGGACTCTTGGTGAATGAGATGAGCCAAATGAGACCATCCATGTGAATCAATTAATTTTTCAAATGTACTGTAGCAAATGATTTTATGAGTACAGTACACGGCTGTCTTTATTTTGACTGAAGTGTTGTAAATAGCACTTTGGCTTATACTCTGAAACCTGGTAACTTTATGTCTGCACCCAACTTATACAAACTGCTTCTTAATTTTCATAGTTTTCATCGAATCTGGTGAATATTTGACCTACAGTACTTATCATTGTGTAGGAAGCATTTGTGTTCTTTCATTATTTTAATAGTAATCTCTGACTAAGATCCTCAAGTATTTGTCTGGGTGTGTATGAATTTCAAGTCTAAAATCTTGCACAGGAGAAAATATTGAATATGCTTCCATTAGGGTATTCACAGAGTTGCTCAAAATTATAACATTAATTGTTGAGAGCTGGATTCTTTAGTTTGTTCATAAATTTGGATTCAGAGCTCATTTTGATTTTGATTGCTTAACTTCAGGTTATTCATCAAATTCAGTGATAACGTTTCTTGAGTTAAGATTCCATTGGAAATTCTTGAATTAGAAGTTACAAATTCTCTAATTTCATGTCAGGTCCTTAAAGATGGTGCCACATGCTGCTAATATAGTGGTTTAAGCTGTGTTTTTGAATTATTTTAAATGAAGCCAACAGAATCTTACCCACTACAAGATTCAGTAATATTTTGTCTAGAATAAGTTTAAATGCCACATTCCATGGTAGAGTCTTCCACAATATGTATGATGATAGTTTATTACCTCAACATGATGTCAAGTTTAATATAGTGATCATCCTGGCTGACAATTATGTCAACATTTTAAGGTGCTTCCATTTGCTAACTTTTGCCTTTATAAGTTCCTTTGCAGACATTGAAATGGTGATTAGGGATTGGTAGTTTGTGATAGTAATGCTATATGTGATATACACAGCCCAGTTTAGGATGAATCTTTGCTTGGCATATTCCTAACTTAATTTACACTGCAAAGCTGGGTGTGTATATATTGATGTACACACTTATAGGTAAAGTATTTCTAATTTGATATACACAGCACAGATTGGGATGAATCTGTGCTTGGCGTATTCCTAACTCTTTCTGCAAAATTTAATTTCTCTGATTTCTAAGGGATGCATTTTACCTGTGTGCCTTTAATACATGTTATCTCATTTTCAACTGCATCCTTTCGCTCGGTAATGCAGTTGCTAGAAACTATAGCAGATGAGGCCCCCCCCCCCCCACTCCTTTGGTGGCCCCCCCCCCCCCACTCCTTTGGTTGTTATAATGGTGCACATGTCCAGCCTTTTTTTTTGTACCAAATAGTGTTTGCACAGGTTACTGGGTACCCACCCGACGCGATACTACCCAGTTCCAAATATATTACCCGAATCCTACGCAAGTGTGATTTTTTGGTTTCGATGATAATCGTAACCTTTGCATTCATGATGGCGTATGTGTGTGTGTGTGTGAGTGTAGTTGTGATGCCCAACTTGTAAACACGATATCTCAAGAAGGAAATGTCAGACCATTTGCATATTTACTGTGTAGAAGTACCACATTAAGTACAAGAAGCCTATTGTTTTTTGGTGGGGGTCAAAGGTCATTTGAGGTCACCAGGGGTCAAATTGTGAAAACCTTGTAAACACGATATCTCAAGAAGGGAAGGTCAGATCAACTCCATACTTAGTCTGTAGAAGCACCACATTAAGTACAAGAGGCCTATTGTTTTTATGGATGTCAGAGGTCATTTGGGGTCACCAGGGGTCAAATGGCGAACACCTTGTAAACAAGATATCTCAAAATGGGATGCATGGGCAGACTTCATATTTAATGTGTAGAAGTACCACATTGAGTGCAAAAGTCTGTTGTTTTTGGTGGTGGGCAAAGGTTATTTGGGGTCACCCGGGGTCAAATTGTGAAAGCCTGGTAAACACGATATCTCGAGAAGGGAATCATGGGCAGACCCCACATTAGGTGTGTAGGAGTACCACATTGTGTAAAAGAAGCATATTGTTTTGGTGGAGGGCAATAGTCATTTGGGGTCACCAGGGGTCAAATTGTGAAACCCTTGTAATCACGATATCTCAATACTGGAAGCTTGGGTCGACCACTAATTTAGTGTGTAGAAGTACCACATTGAGTTAAAGAAGCCTATTGTTTTTGGTTGAGGACTGGAGGTCGTTAAGGGTCATCAGAGGTCAAATTGTGAAACCTGTGTAAACATGTACACCATCACTATACATTACGTCAGATTCATGAAGAAAACTGCTAATGTTACATCATCGAAACCACAATGTATTTTTGCATTCTGGTTTTGTTTTTGTGTTTTTAAACCAATGGTTAGGCAAGATTTCCCATTGTGGTAGTGTGGTGTTAGGCTACCATGTGGTCAAATATAACAGCAAATAATGAAAGTATTCCATGGATATCTTATAACTGCATCACAATTTCAGTGAATAAACAGATGGCTAGGCGAGATTTTATCCATTGACTTAGTGTGATATTACACTACCATGTGGCCGAAGATAACAGCAATAATGAAATTATTCCATGGATATCTTGTAACTGCATCACAATTTCAGCGAATAAACAGATGGTTAGGCCAGATTTCCCTATTGACTTAGTGTGGTGTAAGGCTACCATGTGGAAGAAATGGAAAGAATTCTCACAATTATTATTTTTTCATTCGTTTATTTCATAGAAGGAAAGACTGACAAGGAAATTTACGAGATGTTACTAATGGTTTATAGATGGGATAACTAAAAAATAATAATTGCAAGTGGCTTTTTACTAAACGTTTATTCCAAATGCGTTCAAATTCCGGGAATCACACAATCCCGTGGCTAATGCGAACCCTGGGCCGATATAATAGTTAGTCGTAGTAAAAACTGTTTATAAGCTAAATTGGATATTTATATGGTCTGATCCACAAGAGGTGGAGGGCAAACATAAGCAGCTGTGGCAGTGCGATGTTAGTAGTTATGTTAGTTATATGAAGTTATTATCAAGTTAATGAAAGAAACAAAAGCAAATAGAAATTATTGAGGAAGGTTTTATACCTTATCTTACACCTATTTGAAAATGTAAACATTGTCAGTGGAGAATCTGTGTAATTTAGTATAGCATCCAATATGTAATTTCTTGAAAATCGGGATACACGAGGGTAAACAAATTTTTCAGGTATCCGGGTAACCGACAGGTAACGGCTCTCGGGTACCCGGTTCATGATATTTGGACCTTTGTAAACACTAGTACCAAACATACAATAGATGTAATATTCCTTGATTTTTTACAGTAACCTCTAGTACTAAGGCATGCTTTCTTTTTTTTGTGTACAAAATACTTTTAGAAAGGTTTTGTTTATAACATTCTTGATATTGTAGACACTTTCAGGCTAGTACAACCTTCTTTAATATATGCAAGATTTAATTCACATTTGACATTATTACATGTAGTTGCATTTTTATTTTAATATTCATGCAAGTATGAGAAATGTTGTAGTCTTTCTAATAAAGGTAACATTTTAATCTGGAAATATAAATTTATCAGAATGTATGGGTAATAGTTTCAATTGATTGTACTTTTATGCAGCCATAGTGTATGTAGCCATAGTGGTTGATGGTGTGTATTCATTAGGACAAGGGTAATTTCATAAGAATGTATTCATCATTGTAAGATATAACATACAGCTGTATTTAAACATTTATATTCAGCCTATATTCCATTATTCATCCTAGCAGGGAAGTCACTTATAAATCATTGGGCAGTTCTATCTTTGGCTTCAAATAGTATGTTTTGACAAGGTTCCCCATTCCTGTATCATAATAAATGCATCTTCAGGGAATTAATGTATGCAAATTAATTATAAGAGAAATATTAACTTCATAAGGTGTTATCAGACTCAAGTTCACATCATTTTGTGAACCATTATGATAGAACCTTGAATCATGTCATAGCACTATACACAACATATGTCTGCTGTCAGATTGGTCCCAACTTCAATTTGAAGTCTTCTGTCATGTCATACATCCAATTGTTTAGTAGTTGTTTTATCTTCAAATGTGACTTACCTAGCTGTTAGTTCAAAATGTTCTTGGGGTTGCAATTGTCGAGCTTCAGTGCCATATAAAACCTTCAGGTTTGGATATAGTAACGTCATTTGACCTGTGCTTTTTACAAAAATTAATTGTCACCTCGTTAGATGTTTTAGAAGCAAACCAGACGCAAAATCTTGGGGACCATGAGATAAAAATCACCCGGTGCCTGCTTGTTCCAAATGGAGGTGTACCACATTGAGCAGAAGAAGCCTGTTGTCTTTGGTAGAGATCAATCTGTTTGCTGAATACAAGAAAAGTTTCATTGTCAGTCATCATCTGCCAATGTGAATTATGTTTGTCATATCTCAATTTTCTTTGCTGTACTACCTTGATTAAAGTATGTTGGTCATCTTGGCTATACCCAACAGCCTAGTGTATCACATTCATAAAAGATAATTCATTTAGCATCATCGAAACCACACTACAGTTGAGCTGTCTGGTTGATTCCTTGGTGTGGCACTCACTTGTAAATGCTGTTACTTCATAAGGACAACTGGGATATATTTCATATTTGGTATGTTATAAAACTGGTTTGGGATTATGGGTCAAAGGTCAATTGAAGTCTGAAATCATTGTTTACACAGTATGTCAAGATGTGGAAGTTGCAGGAAGATCAAACTTGGTCAGTAGATGATCTGTAGTGTTTTCAAAGTTAAAGGTAATTTGAGGTCAAAGGAAGGAAATCTGAAGATCTTGTTTGTGGTGGTCAATGGTCATTTGGAGTCAGCAGAGGGCAAAGTGTGAATATATCAAGCGCTTTATATCGAGACTCAGAACATGAAAGGAGCTCATATATGCATGGGATGATAGTCTGGTGCATTGAATAGTTTGTAAACAATATGATGTAGGCCAGGGTTCATTTAAGGTCGTCAGGTGTCAAAACTTGCTGTATAGTATGTATAGCTATGGCTTCTTTACAATGAGTACAAAAACCCTATTGTTTTTTAGTGGAGGGTAGAGGTCAGTTGGGTTCAGGAGAAGTTACGCTTTGGAAATTTTAAACATAACATAAGGTGGGCAGTTGATCAGATGTCATACTGAGATGTAACTTACCTGTAATGCATTGTCATGGTCAGCAATAGGGAAAGTGTAACAACATTATTATACGTCAATTGTTGTTTAATGTTAGCAGGATTCATCCCTGAACACCTTCCGAGTTAGACATGTGGTCAGTGGTACGCTTTTCGTTCAGCAGGACGTGATGTACAGAATGCACATAATTGGTCAGACCTTGATTGATATTGTTGTTATGAAATTGAGAAAAATATGTATTTTTAAGAACCTAGTAACTTTCTGACGTTTTGATATTTGACTTTATGACAGTTTCCTTAGCTTCTCTATCAATCAGGTGATTCCATATTTGATCTTATAAGACGAGGAATCACTGAGTCGGTAGGCTTTCTGGTTTCTTTTCTTTTTGCAGAAATCAAATGTCGTTTGAAGTAACAAGGTGTCAAAGTCTGAAATCTTTTGTTAACTTTTTAACTGAACTTTGAAAGTAACCATATTGTCTTTTTTATATAGGTCAGAGTCTGAAAACCTAGTGAAAACATGTTCATCCACTTAGTGAGCACATTGTTTTAAAGGAAGTCAAAATCCTATCTTAACATAACTTCAGAAATAAACTTGGATGGTATTCATAGTTTCTCTGTAGATTTATATTACTGAGCAACAGAACATAATTTGTCATATGAGCTACAAAATGACCCATTATAAGTGTGCTCATGTAGAAAGGAAGCAAGGAATCGGTGAGCATTGAGCTCTCTGGTTTAAAGAAACAGAAGATAGCTCATTTACTCTTTCTTCTAATTATGGATGAGAGGGGGAACTACGTATCTAATCGGAACAAAACTTGAGCCCAACCTTTTATATTTAATTTTGGTAAAGAGCTGTTAATTGAAGATGTGAGGCTCACTTTGTAACAAGTATTGACTAGACTCCAGAGGATATTTTGAGGTCATTTTTATGTGATTTTTATAAGCCTGCCGAAAGTTATCTATTCCTTCCAGAATTTGTTAACCTTAAGATGTATAAGTGCCTTATGTGTTGCATAATTCCAACTATATTTTCTTTATTTTGTATGCGTCTTTGTTATTTTTTTTTATTTTATACGTTGAGCCAGAAAAGGTGCTAGGTAAATTTGCATTGATTGACTTGGAAATAGACCGTGTTCAGGATCGTTCTTCCACCATTAACTTGTTTCTCTTACATTAGAGATTCTTAAGTAGTATAAAAGCCTCTCAATCTCATATTTACTGTACTGAATATTATAAATATGTGACAATATATTACCAAACTGTTTACTTTTCATTACTTGGAGAGAAAAACAATAGATTTCCGAGAAACAATCTTTTTTTTTACCACGCTTGGTATCTTTATTGGTTAACATTTTTGTGCCAATTCGACCATATTTGAGTACAATAAGTTCAAAAACCTTTTACAAGTAATTATAAGTACATACAAAAACAATGATGCGCCGTAATTAACTGAACAGTATAGTGCAATTACTAATTGAGTCTTTTAACTGCTCGTAACAAATAAAAGCTTTTCCTCTTTGCTTGAGTTCATTCTCAAGTTTAATAGCAAATTATAACTTATATAAACAATCCCTACATCTCATTTCCGCGTTTGTAATTTTTTTACTGCAGATGAAGTACTTCAGATGAAAAATTAAGAAATTATATGGGTGATTCACAGGAAAATGTTACCCGTAGCATATGTCATTCTTTGAAAATATAAACTGACTGCCAAGAATAGCTTGCTCCACATCTAAAATGAAGTTCGATATAATAGGGCAATCCCAAAACAGATGTAACAGGGTCTCATCATAGCGACCACAAATGTGACATCGCGGGTTATCGAGTTGCCCTATTTTATGACGGTAGTGGTTTGTTAATAATGCAATGGAGGAAGCGAAATTGGAAATATTGCATCTTGGAATCTCTGACAGAGTGAAACGGGGCTTGAAAAGTATTCTCCCATTGGGTGGCTGTGATATTGAAATAAAGATTCTATTTGGCTACAGCCGCAGATGGAGTATTAACACAAGTAAGGTTATTATAAATGTGTCTAGAGACATGGAATAAACTGGGGATAATCACTAGAGCTATCAACAATATCCTTGTTAACCTTCACCAGTCCATCCTTCCATGCTCTAGGGATAGAGGAAATAATTCAATAGTAAACAGTAAATGGACAATAATCTAATCATATACTTCTCTTTGAAACACAGTATTGACAATGGACGATCATCATTGTCAAACGGATGCTTCACCTGCCTTAATCCCTTTTTGGAACATTGAGTTTAATGAACGAATTGTTCCAAATTATCTGTTCACCATAATTGGAATTAGGCGTAATGAAAGAGTGCAATGACTATGCATGGCAGATGTCATAAATAAATGCATAATCAAAATAAAACTGTTAGCACTTATCCACTAGAGAGCCTGTGTAAGAGAATGTGTAAAAGTACTTTTACACATTCTCTTAGGATCAAAACGTCAGGCCAACCAACTGGTTGGCCTGACGTTTTGATCCTAGCAGGATCTTCTTCAGAGGCTAAAATGACAATTGGAACATTGAGTTGTAAAATACCATCTTATTGTTAATTTTAATAAACAAATTTATTGCTATAATTACAGTTAAACAAAAGGGATTCGCAGTACTTTTTCAAATGAAAATGGAAAAACAGAAGTTCCAGAAGTTATCGCTACTGTCATTATATCTGTTCACCCAGGTACACTTAAGACTTAATAAAATAATGAGTATGTGTGACTTTTAGTCCACTTGAACTTGTAGTACCAATCATATAGTATGGAACGCGGAAAGGGTCAACATGAGGCGCCGTCCACTCAGAAATGGTCGTTCACTCAGAAACCGTCCACTTAAGTGAAAGATGATTTTTTTTATTAATACCAAAATGATACTTTTTATAGTTGTCACAATATAAACCACAACAGAATTCTATGCAGTTATCATTTTAGGTCCATAAAGTTGTATTTTCAGAGATTTCAGTATGCACGGTGCAGTGTGTAAATACACATATGAGCAATACTGTGTAAGCAGTTACCAGGTCTACGTCTGCAACAACAATTCCAGTCACCAATTTTGATAAGCTTGACCAATTTGGGTGCATTTATGATACTTGCAGGTTTTATTGGTATCCCTGATCACAGTCCACTTGGTCTGGCTTGCCCTACCTGCAGAAACATCATCCAGAGAAGCGGGGAGGGCTTTTTCGTCTCTGGCTCTGAAATGTGATGAAAACTACTTTTGTTTAGCTCAGCTGATTCCTCCCAAACTGACCTACAGGACATACCCCAATGTATTCCTGAACTGTTTGGAAAATGTTCAACAGCTTCAACTGATATTGCATGTCACTCCAGTGCAACTGGTAAGTTACTAAGAATAAGAGAATTGAAGGTGTTCTTTGCCAAAAGCTGGATCATCGGGATTTGTAAACCACAGCCTCACTGTAACATTATGTACAGTAGTCAAAAGGAAAGCTTACTGAAATGCTATCTAGATACACTGTTCACCTCAATAGCATATATCCAGTCCAATTAAATGTTGTGCATAGGTTGTTACAATGTATTAAAGACAGTTATAAGGGAAGAGAGGTGGATAGGGGGGCATATCTCATGATAAAACATTCAAATTTATTGCTCGGCAAGGAACAACGTCAAATTACCTCATTCTCCATTGGTTGCAAGCACTGGTTCCTATAGTTACTACAGTAGATCTCCCATGGAAGCATCAGGATATCTCTTTCTGCTGTCAGAGTTGTTTGGGATTTGTTGTTACCTCATCTAACCAGTTGAGTCCATTGATACCACACCCATTCAAAGTATATAGCTGTGAATGCTGAGGACTTAGCACATCAACTTTCTCTGAAAATTGACAAAAAAACAGAAAATTAATGATAGTGAATAGGCTTAAAAAACCCTTGATGCACATATGCAGGAGCAGAAAATGCATACCTTTGTGGATTATTTGCTAAATGAGACTCAAAACATTCTCTGTGCAAGGTATTAGCACTCAGCAGCCACTCCACTTAGGATACAGACCTCATACAACATTGTGCTACAGCTGGTGTAGACTTGGTCTAGGATACTAACGTAGCGCCATTATGAACCTGAGGCCTAGGCCTAAGCTACTGTAACAACATTATGGGTATTTCATGCATTGAAACTGAGTTTTTGTCATTAGTTACAACTTTAGTAAAAATAACCTAAAATATGATTACCATGTACTTTAGGTGCTCACAGATGTCAAATTTCACTGAACTTAGTCGTTCACGTCAGACACACTGCAGGCATTTGGGTCTGATTCTGAAGGATTTTGAATTTCGTGCATTTGGCACCTACTTAGCAGGTTGAAGGCAGGAATCAAAGTACGGAAGCTTTGGTAGGTCAAGGCTTAATGACCCAATAGTTTATTGGGGAGGAAAACCTGGTCAGACATGCTCAGAAGGCTGTTCTAGTCTCATGTATAGAAACGCGCATGCTCTTTGTGGTACTTTAATGCTGTAATACTAATTTATGCGTAAAAATCACCCAAGCTTGAAATTTTCTGACGTTTGCTTGAAAAACATTTTTACACACCATAGCTACTACTTTGGTCCAAAATTGGGACTTCTAGCACTTAAAATGAAAAATTTGGCATTTTCGATTAAGGTAGCATACGCCCATTAAAAGCCCCATTGACTTACACACTAAATCACAAAAGTAATGTGGTCTCTAAGTCTAGATAGAAGTTTTCACTAGCTAAACGCTACCCATCACCAGATAGCTGACAAGTTGGCCTTTCATGGCACCATCAATTTTCCGTATCATGACCATGTAGATTTTTTTGCTATCTGAGCCGGAAGTTTTCGTCACTTGTAAACAAACCTCTTCACTCAGTTGGTAAACAATTTTCCTACGCTGCTCCTGGGAGGCCTAAAGGGGTAAAAAATTGCCTCAATTGACCCAATTTTCTCACCACATGTACTTCAATTCATGCTCTTTAACATGCAAGCTACAAAAAACTAGATCATGATTGATAACAGGTCAATAAAAGATGTTCTCCTGCTGCTCTTTGGCACTTTTCCTGAAGGAGAACAATCGAGCAGATGGATATGGACTCTAATAGGAGTATGCCACCTTAATATGGCTCTCATTCAAAGCCTAAATAAACAATACTACCCATATACAGTATCTTGCCCATTGTGGTTCTGTTACCATGGTAATGCAAGGTACCATGCACAGTGATCCTCAGGGACTCAAAGTATGCAGCTCTAACCCACAAAATGTTAAGCTAACAGGGGTATGGCAGAACTTGTTAGCAATTATAATGTATACAAAGTGACCTGGGTGATCACTTCTAACAATAATTAATGGCATATTGAATACGAATTAAAATATGTGCACCATGTTAATGTCACATTTAACAAGCCTCAATACAATGTTGCAAACTAGATAGCAGCAAAATATGTACAGATTTCTAGCACATACTAAATACAGAAGAATACTCAATTGCGCATGCCATGTGAAACCTAAATATTATGGGATTATATTTGGTGAGCATTACGATAGCAAACTGAACAATAATACAGCAATGTTACTTGCAAAGGACACAACTCAGATAGTCAAAAAATTAATAGAAACACATTCATAAGGGTTTCAGGGGTAAATGCAATATAGCAAAATTAGTATTAAAGGGGCTGTAAATAAGCCTCTGTCACACTAATATCTCTAACCTAGGAAGCAGTTGCAAGTAGTATAAAATAGACGCTTATTTGAATAATCAGAATATTCAGTAATACCTGAAGACATGAAACAGTCTTCAACTTTCTCTGAGAAGAGGTAAAGGTGTTGCCTCCACTTGTGTTGGCAGATGAGAGATGCATCCATTGGATGTAGCTAGTTTTTTAAGCCCTACACATCTTTAACTTCACCCTTAGAATTATAGGGTGGCAGATGACCACAAACAAAGAGGAGTTGTTTTGCCTTTACGCTTGAGAGAAGCCAGACACTGCTTCCAATCAGGTATAACTTAAGAGGTGTTACCACAGAGCACACATTGGGAGTGCATGGAATGCTTCAAGGGGTGAGAACAGGAAGCTCAGAAGTTATCAGAGCCAAGATAATTAATAAAGGGGAACAAAGAAAGAAAAGTGGATTAAAGATAAACAGTCCATCGAGTGATAGACTTCTTGTCTCTCTCAAGTCAACCACTTCTTACTCCCAACAGATGTCCATTGTATTAGAAAGTCAATGCCCTATGTACAGTACATGACATGAGTTACCATTACAAATGCCTCCTCCCTCCCAAGGGCAATAAAAAAAAATTAATATTATTGATTTTGGACTTAATATAGTACCATTTTGTATCTAACAACCCTGAATTATTTTCTAAACATTTGTAAAAGGGGGATGAATTCTGGAACCACTAGAGCCCTATTAGTGGGGCCCAACTGCGATAAGAAAGGAGGCAGTGAGGCCTTGGCTCCAACACTGTGGTCAATTGAGGGAAAATGACTCAGAGCAGTTGTGTAAAAATTATTCACCGGCAGCGACAGGGGAGGGGGGGGGGGAGGATAGGCTGAGATAATTATTTTTCTGGATATTTCATATTGCACATTATGTACTCAAACAAAACCATTCCCAACAAGCTAATTAGCATACTGTAACAGGTTGAAATTATGCCCCCACCAAATTTTCATATGTGCTGTGCTGGTTTTATGCTGGTATATAGATACTAAATGGTTAGCAAGGCCATAGCTGTGGGGTCATTTTGAGTGATGTCACAATTGACATTGTCACTAGGGGATTCCCCCAAATTGTCTTTTTACTACTACAGTTTGGCATTGCTGGTGCATATTGAGTTTGAAGTATCCTGATTGATTTAAGACCTCAGTGAAGTTAATGTATATATCCCTGTAAGAAAAGCGATATATGGGTCATATACTTCTGCCAAACTGTAAAGTAGAAAATCAAAATAAAATGAAACTGTTAGCAAACTGCTTATCCACTAAAGAGCCTGTGTTAGATAATGTGTTGGTGACCCCGAATGACCTCTGACCTCCCGAAAGAACTATGGGCTACTGGTAAACCCGGGCACCCTCCTGCACACTGAATATGAAGTTGGTCGGACCTTCCCTGCTCGAGATATCGCGTTTACAAAGAAGTTTTCCACAGTTACGAACGTGGTGACCCCGAATGACCTCTGACCTCCCGAAAGAACTATGGGCTACTGGTAAACCCGGGCACCCTCCTGCACACTGAATATGAAGTTGGTCGAACCTTCCCTGCTCGAGATATCGCGTTTACAAAGAAGTTTTCCACAGTTACGAACGTGGTGGTGACCCCGAATGACCTCTGACCTCCCGAAAAAACTATGGGCTACTGGTAAACCCGGGCACCCTCCTGCACACTGAATATGAAGTTGGTCGGACCTTCCCTGCTCGAGATATCGCGTTTACAAAGAAGTTTTCCACAGTTAAGAACGTGGTGGTGACCCCGAATGACCTCTGACCTCCCGAAAAAACTACGGGCTACTGGTAAACCCGGGCACCCTCCTGCACACTGAATATTCGACACCGATCAATCGAATGAGCGACACCCATCAATAGAATGTTCAACACCCATCAATAGAATGTTCGACACCGATCAATCGAATGCGACACCGATCGAATGTGCGGCACCAATCATCGAATGTGCGGCACCCATCAATCGAATGTGCAACACCGATCAATCGAATGTGCCACACCGATCAAGCGAATATTCGACACCGATCAATCGAATGTGCGAAACCGATCAATCGAATTTTCGACAACGATCAATCGCATTTTCGTCACTGATCAATCGAATATGCACCCATCAATCGATTGTGCGACACCGATCAATCGAATATTCGGCACCGATCAATCGAATGTTCGACACCCATCAATCGAATGTGCGACACCTATTCATCGAATTTTCGACACCCATCAATCGAATGTCCGACACCCATAAATCGAATGTGCGGCACCGATCAATCGAATGTTCGACACCGATCAATCAAATGTGCGACATCCATCAATGGAATGTGCGACACCCATCAATCGAATGTCCGACACCGATCAATCGGATATGCGGCACCGATCAATCGAATGTTCGACACTGATCATTCGAATGTGCAGCACCGATCAATCGAATGTGCGGCACCCATCAATGGAATGTGCGACACCCATCAAAAGAATGTTCGACACCGATCAATCGAATGTGCGACACCGATCAATCGAATGTGCGACACCCATCAATCGAATGTTCGACACCGATCAATCGAATGTTCGACACCGATCAATCGAATGTGCGACACCGATCAATCGAATGTGCGGCACTCATCAATTGAATGTTAATCAATCGAATGTGTGACAACCATCAATCGAAAGTGCGACACCGATCATTCGAATGTGCAGCACCGATCAATCGAATGTGCGACACCCATCAATCGAATGGGTGACACCGATCAATCGAATGTGCGACACCGATCAAACGAATGTACGACACCGATCAAACGAATGTGCGGCACCGATCAATCGAATGTGCAACACCGATCAATCGAATGTGCGGCACCCTTAAATATAATTTTCGACACCGATCAATCGAATGTGCGACACCCATCAATCGAATGTTCGACACCGATCAATCGAATGTGCGGCAACGATCATCGAATGTGCGGCACCCATCAATGGAATGTACGGCACCGATCAATCGAATGGGCGGCACCCATCATCGAATGTTCGGCACCCATCAATCGAATGTGCGACACCATCAATCGAATGTGCGACACCCATCAATCGAATGTTCGACACCGATCAATCGAATGTTCGACACCGATCAATCGAATGTGCGACACCGATCAATCGAATGTGCGGCACTCATCAACTGAATGTTCGACACCGATCAATCGAATGTGTGACAACCATCAATCAAATGTGCGACACCGATCAATCGACTGTTCGACACCGATCGATCGAATGTGCGAAACCGATCAATCGAATCATCGAAAACGATTAATCGAATTTTCGACACCGATCAATCGAATATGCGACACCGATCAATCGAATGTACGACACCCATAAATTGAATGTTCGACACCGATTAATCGAATGTGCGACACCATCAATCGAATGTGCGACACCCATTAATCGAATGTTCGACACCCATAAATTGAATGTTCGACACCGATTAATCGAGTGTGGGACAAACATCAATCGAATGTGCGACACCCATTAATCGAAAGTTCGACACCCATCAATCGAATGTGCAACACCGATCAATCGAATGTGCCACACCGATCAATCGAATTTTCGTCACTGATCAATCGAATATGCGACACCCATCAATCGATTGTGCGACACCGATCAATCGAATATTCGACACCGATCAATCGAATGTTCGACACCCATCAATCGAATGTGCGACACCGATCAATCGAATGTTCGACACCGATCAATCGAATGTGCGACACCCATCAAGCGAATGTCCGACACCCATCAATCGAATGTGCGGCACCGATCAATCGAATGTTCGACACCGATCAATCGAATGTGCGACACCGATCAATCAAATGTGCTACATCCATCAATGGAATGTGCAACACCCATCAATCGAATGTCCGACACCGATCAATCGAATATGCGGCACCGATCAATCGAATGTGCGACACCCATCAATCGAATTTGCGACACCCATCAATCGAATGTTCGACACCGATCAATAGAATGTTCGACACCGATCAATCGAATGTGCGACACCGAACAATCGAATGTGCGGCACTCATCAATGGAATGTTCGACACCGATCAATCGAATGTGTGACAACCATCAATCGAATGTGCGACACCGATCATCGAATGTGCGGCACCGATCAATGGAATGTGCGGCACCGATCAATGAAATGGGCGGCACCCATCATCGAATGTGCGGCATCAATCAATCGAATGTGCGACACCCATCAATCGAATGTTCGACACCGATCAATCGAATGTTCGACACCGATCAATCGAATGTGCGAAACCGATCATTCGAATCATCGAAACGATTAATCGAATTTTCGACACCAATCAATCGAATGTGCGACACCGATCAATCGAATGTACGACACCCATAAATTGAATGTTCGACACCGATTAATCGAATGTGCAACACCGATCAATCGAATGTGCCACACCGATCAATCGAATATTCGACACCGATCAATCGAATGTGCGAAACCGATCAATCGAATTTTCGACAACGATCAATCGCATTTTCGTCACTGATCAATCGAATATGCGACACCCATCAATCGATTGTGCGACACCGATCAATCGAATATTCGACACCGATCAATCGAATGTTCGACACCCATCAATCGAATGTGCGACACCCATTCATCGAATTTTCGACACCCATCAATCGAATTTGCGACACCCATCAATCGAATGTCCGACACCCATAAATCGAATGTGCGGCACCGATCAATCGAATGTTCGACACCGATCAATCGAATGTGCGACACCGATCAATCGAATGTGCGGCACTCATCAATTGAATGTTCGACACCGATCAATCGAATGTGTGACAACCATCAATCGAATGTGCGACACCGATCAATCGACTGTTCGACAAAGATCAATCGAATGTGCGAAACCGATCAATCGAATCATCGAAAACGATTAATCGAATTTTCGACACCGATCAATCGAATATGCGACACCGATCAATCGAATGTACGACACCCATAAATTGAATGTTCGACACCGTTTAATCGAATGTGCGACACCCATCAATCGAATGTGCGACACCCATCAATCGAATGTTCGACACCCATCAATCGAATGTGCGACATCCATCAATCGTATGTCCGACACCAATCAATCGAATGTGCGACATCCATCAATCGAATGTGCGACACCGAACAATCGACACTTCGACACCGATCAATAGAATGTGTGAAAGCGATCAATCGAATCATCGAAAAAGATTAATCGAATTTTCGACACCGATCAATCGAATATGCGACACCGATCAATCGAATATTCGACAACGATCAATCGAATGTGCGACACCCATCAATCGAATGTTCGACACCGATCAATCGAATGTGCGGCACCCATCAATCGAATGTTCGACACCGATCAATCGAATGTGTGACACCCATCAATCGAATGAGCGACACCGATCAATCGAATGTGCGGCACCCATCAATCGAATGTTCGACACCCATCAATCGAATGTGTGACACCCATCAATCGAATGTGCCACACCGATCAATCGAATGTTCGACAACGATCAATCGAATGTGCGAAACCGATCAAACGAATTTTCGACAACGATCAATCGAATTTTCGACACCGATCAATCGAATATGCGACACAGATCAATCGAATGTGCGACACCGAACAATCGAATGTGCGACACTCATCAATTGAATGTTCGACACCGATCAATCGAATGTGTGACAACCATCAATCGAATGTGCGACAC
>JAIPMN010004841.1:0-12189 GCA_020650975.1 Apostichopus californicus
AACCATGCACATTTGCAGACTATTCTCGGACAGCCTTGTATAATTTCTTTTACCCTGAGGTATTTCATTTTTTTCATATTTTAAACCTCTCTCATTATACCAAACTGTGTTTTTTGAATCAAAATTTAATAAAATGTGTTTGATATCTTAAAATTCTGACTGAGGCTGGTGAGACTATAACGAAGAGTACGGATTCAGCATTGGAAGCAAACAAGATAAGATTACTTGTCAAGAGGCTTAAACACCAGAAAGAATTGTTTAAAAAAGGAAATAGTTAAAAGGTTAAGGAAGACACAAACTGCAACCACCCTCTCTATAAACATACATAGCATTTTAACTCTGAAGTTTGCATATTATAATCTTACTATTTAGAACTAAAAGCAACTTTTTGTTCATGTTTCATGAGGCTTAGATTGTTAGTGAAATATTTTTCTATCATCACCAAATAAACATATCATTTCTGCACTGAAGATGTTTCCTGTGTTTCCTTTTTTGTTTCGATATTAATCGTAACCTATGCATTCATGATGGCGTATGACTGCGTGTGTGTGTGTGTGAGTGCGTTTGTGACAACCAGCTTGTAAACACGATATCTCAAGAAAGTAAGGTAAAACCAATTTCATATTTAGTGTGTTGAAGTACCACATTGAGTACAAGAAGCCTATTGTTTTTGGTAGAGGTCAAAGGTCATTTGGGTCACCAGGGGTCAAATTGTGAAAACCTTGTTAACACGATATCTCAAGAAGGGAAGGTCAGACCAATTTTATATTTGATGTGTAGAAAATATGACATGATATTGAACCCCGACATATTGTAATATAGTGACGAGCCCGGCTCCTCCGACATGTAATATTGTATCGGGACTCGCGATAGAAAGGTACTGGGGTTATCTTGATGCCGTATTTTATGCTTCTTCAGGAGACGTCTCGAACGAAAGATGGAAGAAAACAATGAGTTCTCAGAAAAAACAAGTTGACAAGATCGGATTTGATTTAGTGATTCGGTATAATTTCTTCTCTGTCGATTCTCTTACAAATAAAACAAAATTACAATGATTTGACTCCGTCAATTACGCAATTTGAAAAGGTGATGAAATGGTGTCGACGAAGTGGTGACGAAGTAACAAACTTGTGACGGAGTGCAGAACATGCGGGACCATGCCCCCTTTTATACCTTACTTCTATAAAATGCCTCTGCGCACAATCAAAAGGCAGCCAATAACCTGCTCATCCTGCATTAACTTAACGATATAAAAATTAGTCTAGAAAGCACTGATCTGCCCTGATTGGTTGAGAGTTTGGAAGTCCACCCCTTTCTTATGGAAACTTCCATACCACGTGAGAAGAACCTTCTCGAATGTTCTACAGACACAATGGAATCTATTTGGGGAAAAGGCCCTGTAACAAGATTCAATAAGATAGTTAAAACTTCTCGTGGGAAAACCTTGACCTAGATAAATATATAAAGGTCCTGTACGATGTCTCGATGGAGTTTTGCGGTAACATTAAAGAGGCAGTATTACTATTTCATAACAATATCAACAACATTAGGGCAAATTAAGTTATAGTAAGGTGGGTTTCTCATCCAAGAGCAATATACGGTTTCCCCATCTGAAATGGAAATTGAAAAGATTCCAAATTTGAGTTAAAATGTTGAATTGGAAGCCACCTGACGTGAAAGTTGTAATCCATAAGCCCTTTTCATCAGGCTTCTCCCACATTCGTGGTCGCTTAAGCGTCGTGAAAATAACTGCCTGAGTATTATTAACATTATTATTAAGATAGCTGGTTTTGTCATAGAGGCTCGGATCAAGACCGGGGTTAAGGAGATTGTTAACTTCAAACAAAAACTGGTTATATTTTTGGCCAGCGACGGATCTCGCTACAAGTTGTCTTTAATTTCCTTTTTTTCTGATCTTGGATGATATCAATTTCTTTCTTCATCTGATTTTTTTCTGGTCTGGAGTCGATCTGGGGTCTCTTGCAGTATTGTATTACATTGTATTACCTCCTTTAAGTTAGCTTTCTCCTATCTTTAATAAGTGCAAGAACAGGGGGGGTGGGTAGGAAGCTGCAAGAAAGCGGGGGTGGGCGCAACATCAGAGGGGCACTTTGTCATTCCACAACCACCACTCATTATGCTATAAACCGATACACACCGGCAATATCATTTAAATATATATGATGTGTTAGTATGCTACCAATAATATTATGGTGCACGTGACTATATCAATCTACCTCTGAACTTCTGTCCATCCATAATTTATAACTTTCCAAACAAATGCCTCCTGTGTTCAATCCTTGAACAAAAGTCTTTAGCAACCTCGGTTAATCCTTAGCATATACAGACTAAAATAAAAATAATTCAAATAAAGTATTCAAATTTGCAAAGGCTTAAGATATCCAAAAGACAGTTCTTCATTAAAGGGCACATTTTATTTGCCAGTAGAGCACATTTGCTATTTTGGAAAAAAAGTGGGGGCAAATGGGGGGGGGGGCTACATGCATCCCCCGCTCCTACCCATTTGTAAGAACATTATTAGTTAATGACCAGTTCCTATATTGGACTGTCTTGAGCGGACAACTATTGAGGAAACTGTTACTGATTGCGCAAGAAAGCGTTGTCATTAGCGATGGCGTCCTGTTTGTCGGTTGAGTCAATGTTGTTGAAGTCGATTTTCACGGTCAGTCATTAAATTGTCAATGTCGTCTTTAAAATTTGTCCAGTTGGTATGATCATGTGAGCGGTAGTAATTGTTAGTCAAACAAATCGGTCTGATGATATGAATTTAATAGCATCAAGCTAATTTTTGTCAATAGTGTTAAAGCTGTTTACAATAAGTAGAAGTTTTATGTGAAGTTCAAACAGGCTTGGGAACATGCAGAGTGAACCTCAATCAGGTTTAGCTTGCAAACTACTCTTGTGCTGCATATGTTTGTGGCATGGCAGGTAACCACTGTCAGATGTTTCCTCTGGTTAACTGAACAGTACCGGTTATACGGACACGTTGCTGTAGCAAGGCAGTAAAAACCATGAAGACTGACAGTACTACTTTCTCCAATCAATACTTTGCAGAAAAATGTATCCTTTCTTATGCATGTATGTCTGTGTATGTGTTTTGAAACTGTAATGGATAAAAAGGCTACCAGGAAAGAATATTAGATTCACGAAATATATGCATAAGCCACTCCTATGGATCTGCAGACTTTTTTTTCCAATAGACGTGTAGGCTGCGGTAGGCTGCGGTAGTTGTATGCAGAAACCTAGCTCTGCTCAAAAATTGTTGCTATCATGGAAGGTTAGACAAATGAAGCAATGTCACAAACTTAATTAGTATTGTCACAAACTTAGTATTTTTTTTCCGATTTGCGCTTCCTTCGTTAATCAACTCCCTCAATTAATTCACAGAAAACGCTGTAAATAGCAAACCAGTTACAAATACAACAGCAACTATATGTCACTTTGTAAAACATAAAACACGAAACAGATAAAATACCAATAAAACAATAAACTCGAATTTTAACTCTATTGTCAATTATCATGAAAACAAAAAGTACTCAGCACGGTTCAACAGATAAGGTGGGGGGGGGGGGGGTTAAAAACATTTGATTTTCAAAATTGGATACAAATTGAAGTCTTGTTAACGATATATTTATTCCTAATTGTAACTTTCTATCTGAAATTTATTGAGCAATCACTGAAATTAGTATTCACTCTCTGGAATAACATGACTTAGTAAACTCAATTAAGTCATCTTGGAAATTGGTCATTGATAAAGTTAGTTGCAACATTTTTAATCCTGTTAATAGTTTAAACAATGTTCTAGTTAGTTACAACATTTGTAATCCTGTTAATAGTTTAAACAATGTTCTAGTTAGTTACAACATTTGTAATCCTGTTATAGTTTAAACAATGTTCTATTTTCTGGCTGGGTTCTCGAAAGTTACCTACCTACGATCGTTTACTCCAGTCATCGTGTCATCCATATAATGTACATTTTAACTGAAGTGTTCGGAAACAACTAATCCTTACAAGGGAAATGCATTATTCCTGTTAATTATTGCTGTTCTATGACGTTCCTGTTCGGTGGTTTCAGTATCGTCTGTTCTACATAAACATTGACACAGACAGATATTAACATTAATATATATTTCAATGGTAAGAAAATAAAGGGTCTCTTATCAGTAAAGGTAGCATGGATTATAAAAAAAACAAATCTTTACAAAAATATGTATTTCAAAGAAATATGTTGGATTGTAACTGAGGAGGGTATTAGTTTCCTTCATTGAACTTGCCTTAATTTTTCTATTTAGCTGATGTTGACATGAAAAAATGTTAAAGTCTTACTTCCATTATTTTTCTTTACCTTCAAGTACAAATGAATTTTTCTTTTTATATTGATTTTTCGTTATAGGAACAACAAAGAGCCAAACAAAATCAAAAATAAATCCACTCATAGTATTCAGAAAACGCTGTAATAAAAAAAAAGTTAGAGAAATAAAAAGGCAACTACATCATACAGTAAAAACAGAGATAAAATACTAAATAAACTAAATATATCATGAGTATAGACTAAGTCATGTTGAACACTGTTTCCAGACCGACCACAGTACACTTCGGTACATAACCACGGTGCAAAGGGCATTCGATGACTTCAGTCATATACAAATTATTAGAATGGTGTGCGTCTGTTTATGTTCTCAAGTTGTGAATATGAAATGATAGCGGTTTATGGGGCAATGACTTAAGATATACTGTACATAGGGAAGTCGTTAGAATGAAGTACATGGTTGCTTACAGATTTGTAGGCGATTCTGGAAGACATCGTGTTCGAAAAAAAATGCATGATGTTGTACCCTGCAGGGGCCCATGTGTATACAGTTGATCAAAGGAGTTTAGACCGATGACTATATAATCTAAGGACACTCAGTTATAACGGCAAAAGAAATCATTGACACCAAATAATAGAAATATCGATATTTGAATAGATCGTCAAAAATATAACCTGGTTCATATTCAGTCTAACTATTTTGAATCAACAACATTATTTAAAATTTACTTTATTCATTCGGTGTGCTTAAGAAACAAATATGTAACTGAGTAGCATAGTTTTAAAAGAAAATGAAAAGAGAAAAAGACAGAGAAAAAAGAGCGAATGAAGAGATATTCTTTGTCTTTCCGTACGTCTCCATCAATATTAGCTGGTGGAGGAGGAGGCAGCGACAATTTGAAGTATCACGTAAACAGTAATCCAAACAATTCCGATACCAAGGGAGATCTTCGACCACAAGTTAGCGCTTGCAGAGGCTTGCTCGGCACCTTGTATGTCACCACTACTGAAAAGGCCTCTCACCTTGACCAGAAAATAAACATGGAAAGATATAATTAGACATGTTATCACTTGAAAATGAAGACTGTTAAAGCTTTTCTGTCACTGATATGTGATATACCTGCGTATGCCTATACCCCACGTACTGTAATGTAACTTCTTTTTGTCATTGATATCACACAGGGCTAAAGCCACAATTAATATGCCAACATGTACATTCTCCCCTCCCCAAAATGTTCTTATAAATGCCTTACATATATAACACACGCACCCAAAGTCGTATAAACAAATGATATTAAAATGACGCAGATGATAACACCAATTTGAAAAATGAAAAATCATGTATCAATATAATAATAAAACTTAAAGTCCCTGACTCTCAATAAAACATGGGACATTTTTTTCTCTCTCTAGTACGAAGGTAGGCTATGCTCCTGCATGGAACAACCTTCCCCGCCCACTACCCCTACCCCATACCCTCGCCTTACCCATCCTTCCCTTATAAATGCTACATCATGACTATGTGCACTACTTTCACAATGCAAAAAAACTATCAGACTGGGTTTTGGGTTCCAAATTTCAGGTTCCTCTTTCCAAAATTAAAATGATGACACTATACTATTTGTCGGCGAATTCATATATACGGGGATTATATGGGATTATTGTACTATTGAACTGGTTACAAAGAGTGATGCACAATTAACAAGAGACTGCTATAAAGTTCTCCAATAGGCCTGCTGAGTCAAATTTTAATTAGTTTCTAAAGGTTTACGCAAGTTTTTATTTTTTGGGGGAGAGGAGGGAGTTGGGAAGGGGTTTGGGACGGTGGGGGATGAGAGGGTCTGACCTCTCAAGACATTTTCATGTTAAAGATGATAACTACAGATGTGTCAGTGATACCTCCAGAGGGTGGCAGTAAAATGTTTCAGCATGGATGACCATTTGTTCTAGCATATTTATGTGCAACACTGAAGATATTTAATGTAGGAAACCAAACATAGGGTTATAAATCTGATCATTCTATACTAGCCAGGAATATGCTAGAATGGCAATGATCCTCATAAAATACTTACTTTAGCTGCAAATACAATAGCCACGATACCAGTAGGCCAGAAACAGCAAATGGTGACCAGAATTGCAAATCCCAAGTAGTTATTAGGTTGTACCTGGGTTGTACGAACAATTGTGACAGGAGCAGGCTGTGCGGCGGCAGCGACAGTGTTGACCTATATACGGAAATTGGCAATATTAGCAACTTTGCATAGCAAACTATACATGTAACAAAATCACATCGGGGTACTATCGGCCATTAGTATATCATAACAGTATCATGTCTGTAACAGTGTTATGATGTCATAAATAACCAATGTTGAATAATATTGGTATGATCTCACGCACAAACACTTCTCCACGTTCCAGCTCGCTTTAAACTACACCAGGGCCACATTCCTCCATGTTCAATCCTGTACCCGCCCGTGTTCTGCTGGTGTGGAGTAAGAAAATGCCAATCAAACGGATCTTCATTTATAACCTTAGTGAACCCAGGACTATAATAACGCAAACTATAGAACATTACATTTGTGACTATTGTGGTACTCCTTCACACTAAATAAGAAGTGTCCCCATGATTCCCGTCCTTGAGATATCGTGTGTTCGAGCTTTTTTACAAAATGAACCCTGGTGACCCCAAAAGACCATTCCCCTACACAAAAAGCAATATAAGTTTTTGTGATTTTTGTGGCACCCCTACACACTAAATATGAAGTCCCCACACGATTACCCTTCTTGAGCTATCGTCTGTTCGATGTGTTTACAATATGAACCCTGGTGACACCAGATGACCATTGTGGCGCACACAAAAAAAAACAATATAATTTTTGTGACAAATGTGGTACCCAAACTCACAAAATAAGAAGTTTTTTTCGACATTGTTTACAAAATGAACCCTGGTGACAACAAAAGACCATTGCCCTCCACAAAAAGCAATATAAGTTGTTGTGACTATTTTGGTACAAAATGAACACTGGTGACCCCAAACGAATATTGCCGTGCACAAAAAACAATAAAAGTTTTGTGACTAATGTGGTACTCCTACACACTAACTATGAATTTTCCCCGTGATTCCCCTTCTTGAGTTATCGTGTGTTCGACCCTTTTTACAAAGTCAACCCTGGTCAACCCAAATGGCCATTGCCCTCCACAAAAAGCAATATAAGGTTTTGTGAGTCGTTTGGTAAAAAATGAACACTGGTGACCCCAAATGAACATTGCCGTGCACAAAAAACCAATAAAATTTGTGTGACTAATGTGGTACTCCTACACACTAACTATGAATTTTCCCCGTGATTCCCCTTCTTGAGTTATCGTGTGTTCGACCCTTTTTACAAAAAAAATTCAATCCCATTGTTGTTGTTTTTAAAGGAGAGCCAAACGTTCCATGATTGTGGGAAACTGTATTGAGATGTCAAGTATGTGTAGAAATGTCTAAATAAATATCAGCATTTAATAGTATTACAGAAGTATGGCGACTTACGTAATTATTAGCGAGTAACTAACATTCCGAAGACAGAGAAGGAGAAGAAAAGACATGAACCTAATTGTGTATATATATTCAAGAGTATCGTAATAGTACCACGCATGTATTTTACAACAAATGCGTCAATATGTTCAACGTATCTCACATATATGTTCAAATGTATTGCGCTTATTATGATGAAAGTATTTCATCAAGATAAGTAGACTATCACGGCTATATGTTCAAAGGTATGGCGCCTATAGGTTCTAAGCTAGCTCTTTCTCTTTTCAGGTTTCGATTGTACGAAACGTTGGCTCTCCGTTGTTTCCTTTGATAATTGCGAATGCTTGAAAAGTTCTTACAGAACTTTGAATGAAGTCCTGAGGTCGGCAGCGTAATTATAAAGCTGTGGAAATAATAAGTTTTGTATGATAAAATAATGGGTCGATATATTGAGATGTGGATTGGAAATATGCTTTGATCATGTTTAACAATATTGCTAATAACAAACGTTAGAACATCTGCCTCTGAATATTCCTTCGAGAGATACAATTCAAAAAAGAAATAATATTATCATTGCTTGTAGCGCTGCCTACATTTTCTCCATAGTTAACACCAGTCCTATACGTACCACTGTAACTTGTTGCTGCTGCTGTTGAGGCGGATAACCTTGTTGAGGCGGGTAACCTTGTTGAGGCGGATAACCTTGTTGAGGCGGGTAACCTTGTTGGGGCGGGTAACCTTGTTGAGGCGGAATTCCCGACTTGTTATCATATGGAGGAGGCTGTTGATCTGGAATATATAAAATTGAGTGGTAACATTGTTCCGTGCGTTTGTTAACTTATTACTTTTAGTACTGGGAGTATACAGCGACGACAGTTTGACCTTTTTTTGCAATGTATCAAGGTATTAAGAAAATTATATTATACCTAGTGTGGCTTATGTTGTTTCTTAAATACACATCAGCTATATTCAATTTAGATAACAATATACTTTTAGAAAAAAAGTAAATGCTGCTGCAAGAACTGAGTTTACAAGAATGGCAAATAAGATTCATTACAGTATTAGAATCACCCTTTGTATACTGAACTAAAAGTCTTATGCACAAATCGAGCAGAAATCTAAGAAATCCCCCTACAAAATACTGAAAGTAAGTTTACAGTAACTCATTTATTTACCATGCTGCTTTATACATTCCATCCAAGCACTTAGAATGTTTTTTGTAGTCTGTTTCTTATATCGTTTTATGTATTAACTTTTGTATGTGTAGATGTATTTTATTTGATATACTATCATCTTAACATTGTTCCCCTTTTTTATTAGTTAATGCTTGGACTGTTTGTTGAAGTCTGTTTGTTATATCGTTTTATGTATAAACTTTTGTATTTGTAAATGTATTTGTTCTTGTTGGGGTATTTTATGACTCCTCTCTATAAATTTTATATGTATACTGGAGGGAAATAAAAAATGAAAAACCAAATACTATAGTACAACTTAGAAACACTTGAACAATGGCACAGTTCTTTCCTTCTTTAAATCTGTTTTGATACAATTTTCCAAACCAAAGTACTTAGTCAAAATACGTAGGACAAGCAGAAACAGGTTATCACAGCTGACACAAGCACAAGCTGAAGTGACCCCTCCAGCTTTTACGTCAACAAAACACATTCCTCTTTTTGGTCTACTCAATTAGTCTCATAGTATGAAGAAATTGATGGTGGATACTTGGAATACAAATAACCAACACGAATAGTTGTTGACCTGCGTGCTTTCAAAGCTAATGTGACAAAGTCCAAATATGTTAAAAACCATAGGCGTACAGTGCCTTTCCATATAAAACCAAATGTTTGATTTGCCTTGCTTTCATTGTATACAGTGTGGGATGTATTGAATACACTTCAGAAAAATTATATGTGTGCGTGCTTTGTACAGATTTCATATTCAACACTGTCACGCAAGCCAACTTCTCAAACAATGAGTAAGATATGTAAATTAAGTTGCATATATAAACTCAATTCAAAAGGCGTGTTAATAGTGCATTGAATGTCTCGTTCAGAGACAGGAAGAAGTATAAGGAAATGTTTGTATACTTATGCCATTAAAAGAAATCATTCAGACATAACTTGTTTTCAATTCTAGGGTTTAAAAGAGGAACTAATTCAATACTTTTACATAATTTCCGGCATACAAGGTTAACGTTTTACGCCGAAATCGGTATTTTCTTCACGACCGAAGATTACATACTGACGACCAAAAGTATGGTTCCGTCTTAAAACTAAATGCAGTATTACTTATTGTTACAACCAAAAATGCGACACAAAATTCACCTTGAATATTCTTGCAATAATCATTCCACCGTTTTTCAATATTAAAGTATAGTCTATCTGTAATTTGTAACGCTGTCCTCCTACTCCTAGGCTAGGCTCGGTAGCATAATGATGCCAATACTTTTAAATATTGTTGTTTAGCCTACCTCGCCCATCCCGTTTACTATATCATTTGTTACGTTACAAAATGTATGTGTATGTGATTTGGCAACGGCCTACGTGATACACGCACAGTACTGCGTTAACAGTCAATGTAGTGCACTGTACTGTTTAGCCAAACGTTAACGTTAAGACTAGGCCTCTTTAAACAAGATATCGTTGAACGTTTAATTCTAATAATCTTTCCTTTGCGAAGTAATTAGCCATCCCTACATTACGAATATGCATTGATAATCTTACAGGATGACTTTTTAGTGCAAAATCAATTAATAAAACATACAAAAGCCAAGTTACTATAGTCATGATTGTTACAACAGGAATTTTAAAAGTTATTTCCAAATTTTACACAAAAAAGTCCCCCAACAAGTTGCGACCGTTTTTTTTTCTCGAACAAAACGCGAACCTTGCCGGCATATGCTTCTTCCACAAACTGTTGGTCGAAATTATCAAGCATATTTTGTATCCAAAAGCGAAGGAAGCATGTAAATGTAGCGTCTCAATGTACATTCGCACACATACTGTCATCATCAATATTTTCAAGTTGATTGTTTTGAACTAGACTGACATGCTGTCACTAAAACGGTTGTGAACTTATGCAATATTAATCAACGAGAATGTATTCACATTATAATGATACATTCACTTCTAAGGTGGATAATTGACGTCAACTGTTGGAACAAAACAGTCAGTTGTGGAGGCAGAAGAGAGGTTATATACTAAGATAGTTGAAAATAAAGAGGCATGCTCTTTAATTACCTCGATATGTTTTACTGCATTACACTGTATTACACACTATATTACACTGTATTAAAGCCGTACCTGCAAATACACTGTAGTAAAACCATACATACATATAAACTAGTTAAATCATACATACAAATACACTGTAGTTAAGCCACACTGTACCTGGTACAACATAAATACACTTAACAATTCAAGTAAAAGCAATGATGTTAGCATCCTCCTTTGTCAAATCAAATGTGACATCACTGCTTGATACACATGGTATGCATGCTAGCCATGTGCATTACGATTTACGTATTAAAATACTCATTATATTCATCGTCATCGTAGTCGTCATTGACATTATCGTCGTCATATTCATCTTTCATCGGCATTGTGGTCTTTAGTGTCACCTTCATCTTCATTGTTATAAATATCGTCATGGCACTCGTCTTTGGACCGTCATTATCATCACCATCATGACCGTCATTGTCGCTGCGTCGTCGTCATAGTTGTTTTCCCGTAGTCTAGGAGTCATAGGTCTGAAGGGCAGTTCTCATGTTAACTAATATCCAGTGGCAAAGCAAAGGCTTCGCCTTTGCCGTTTACATGTGCCCCACTGTGTGTTATATACCATATGTAAATATTACGTTGCATGAATTATGTATCAAACGTATGTAAGTACACTTGGTTTCTTCAACTATTATGAAGAAGTATTGCGATAATATATTCATAGAGGAGTTCAAATTTAACAATGTTAACAAATTATTCACTATCTCTTTTTTATTTACAAACTTACCAGTCATGATGAATGATGTCTTTCCACTCAGTAAAACCTGCCAATTGGTGAGAACGCTTACGTTGCGAATGTGTTATAGGAATGTTATATACAGGCGTGGTACGTTATCGTTATCTGAATGTTCGATTGAAAAGAAAATATACAGTGGTTAATGTATTTGGCTAGTCTGGTGATAATATCCACTTTTCAAACTGAATATTCAGTTTGAGGAAATGTTATTGTAGCTGCCTTAAGTATCAATAAGGTTGTAGGTTTGGCTCAGTAGTTTTGTTCAGCCTTTGCCGATTCACTGAGCAGGGTAAAAATGAAAAAGAAGTCTAAATATATATATATAGAT
>JAIPMN010004843.1:0-11906 GCA_020650975.1 Apostichopus californicus
ATGTACGGTTTGATCACACGCTAATGATGTACATGGATAAAATCCTGTTCATACGTGTTGTGGATATGATATTTATCAGACAACCAGTGGATGTAAAAGACTTTAAATGTTACTTTGAGGAGCGATATGTTATTATAATTACAGCATGACATTATTTCATTACGGCCATGACGTCGTTATTCTGCATTTATGGCGGCAGCATTCTTCCATTGTTAAGTTGACACAACCACTTTAAATTTACAACAAACATACACATACCTTCCCTTTATCAAGTCGGTTTCCGTCACCGACACATTTGAACACGCAACATTGTCAACCTTTCGCAATTCGGGTTTTCCCAATTGCAAAATATGATAAGAAAAATAGTACGGAAGCGTGGAAAGGACATCACGTTTATGAGATACACACATTACAGAATAGTACAATCTGTAAAATACCGTTTTTGCACATTAAGTACTTGGTAATAAGTGTTCCTTATTATACAGTCTTGTAGTTTTCAGTCATACCTTTCGTGGAATGTCATTTGTAGTAATGTTTAATTATGTAGCCTATGAGTATTACATGTAAGCAGCTTAGCAAGTCACCGGGCTATTTTGTTTCGTACAAATTTCCGTACATCTTTTTTATACGAGCACTGGGTGAAGAGTTTAAGCCTAGTTCCTTATGAGTGTTTTAAACACACTCTATATAAGAGCTCTAAAGGGTCTGGAGCTTATAGTTCCCTGTCAGTTCAATGACTCGTATAGAGACGTAATGCGACTCTTGCCTGCAGGCACAGATTTGTATATTTAATGATTGTAAGTATTCATTTCAAAATTGCATTTCAACATTCCTTCTACTTTCATTATTCCAATAAATAGACTGTTGAAACATCGGGTATTCCCTATCACTGTAATACTTCAATAGCAGAACAGCGAGTCCAAATATATTTGTTGTAACGTCTGAACTTATTTATCCAAAATTCACGTTTGGAGTCCTACCTAAAGATTCTCAGAATAGTTGTCTGACCTACACAAAAACAATAAGGCTGTTATTACGCCCTAAGGTGGATACAGGGTGTCAGACCAGGGAGTTGTTATGGAACATAACAACTCCCTGGTCAGACTTATAAAATGTACCCTATTGCCCTCAAATGGCCTTGACCTCCACACTAGGGTTCTTGTAATTACTAAAGTAGATTGAAATGCCAGGTATGAAGTTCATCCGCCATGTTCTTCTGAGTTATCGTTCTTATACAAAGTTCTAATCATACATTAAAACCGCCATCACTGTGCATCGCTGTAAGTCAGCAAAAAAAAAATGAATTGAGCGGTTTTTTGTTATCTCGCCGAACTGTGGTTGAAATTCATGTTATCAGCATTTACCGTATTTGCTTTGTCTGAGGAAAGTGGATAACCACTGTATCCTAGGGCTGCCAAGCCACAGGGTTCTAACGTCTAAACAGGATGTAAACGCATATCCCAAAACTCTCCCGATGAACGACGTATAATACAGATGGTTAGTTAATGACAGATAGCTTGCAAGTTGCTGTTGAGTAAAGCTAACCATGGCAGATCAAAATGGACAGCCTGTCTCATAGTTCATTTCACAATATAGCATATTTTAGGCAGATTTAGCATCTACACTTTAAAGTAAACAACTCTATCCTTGAAATCTGCCTTGAATATTAAAACTCGTAAATCTAGAACTTGACGTTTTGAACTTGTAAGTGCACGCCTCAGTTACCTCCATTTAAGGAAGGTTGAATATAAGCATTGGGATATTTGAACCCCTATTTCTTTAGACAACACATAGTGGTATGAACGAAACTGTGATTCTGTAAATATTTGATGTAACCCACAACACGAAACGTCTTGATTTCCTGCATATCTATAGCTCGTGCAATAAGTTACCGTCTATACTAAGCGTATAACGGTTGACCAAAACAATGCGTAGCTCGTTTCGAATTAAGACCGTTATGTATTTCGCATCAAATGAATCAGCCGGTGTAAGGTTGCGACACTTTGCGACACAAAGCTATTTCAAAGTGCATCTCATCGACGACTTTCCATTACCAGCATACATCTGGATGTACAATTGAATAGTCAGGAATGAATACCCATCGTAACATTAATGATTGGTCTCTTCTTGCTCAATTTCAAGTCTGATTATATTTAAAGCAACATCACAAGTTACTTTGACTCAGACACGTAAGTCGCCACACGGTCGAATAATTTGATGTGTTCATCACTTTGCGTGGTTCAACGTATAATAGCGTTTATCAGCGAGATGTCCTAGGAATTTGTCTTATCCCACCAGTCTTGACGTTTATTACCGCCTTGACAGTCCTGATTCTTGATAAACTTTCTAAGCCAACTGGCATATAGTAAACTTATCAATAGTTTTAAGTTGGTCCGGCAAAATTCCTTCTCAGCACTTTCTTCTATTTTGAGGATTTATTTTACGAGTATCTACATGTCTATCACCATGATATATAGGCTTATATAAAACTCGGGAATCCTCGGTATATCAAGGGCTGTATATACTGGAGGATTGAATAGCGGTGCACGACCAGTGACTACGTATAGTATGGTGTGAACTCTTTCTGCATGTATATAGTTGAATGTAGCGGGTGTATAATATATATATTTACGCATACCCTTAGTTTTTTCTTTCTTATTTGTTGTGAATCTTTCCAACAGTGGGATACAAGGTGTACTTCAGTTCGTCTTAATTCCATATATCTGGCGCAGCTGTCGGATTATACTTGACTCCGTGGTCTTGGTCTTTGTGTGCGCGTTTTGGTACAACAAAGCTACCGAACCAGAGGCGCACAAGTTCCCTAGCAACAGTACGAGTCGTCTGATCTCTTGTTGTGTCAACTTTCGATCATAAACTCTGTAAATGTGTCTGTCATAACTATTACATTTTGTATTCTCTGTATTATGACACCTTTCGCTGCAATAATGTGAATTGCAAGTGAACTTCAAGTGGCTTCGTCGCCTACAGTGTAACTGAATTCCTTTTGATATTCTTACTTGGTTTGGACGTTTTTCATCTCTGAAATCATGTATGTTTACGTCTGCAACCATACATGGTTAATTGCATTTCACTCCAAGGACTGATGCAACGTTTCACCAGGTATGTCTAAGACTGTAGACGAGTATGTTTTAGTCTCCTGACCACAAAGCGTGATAGCCAGCTGCTACCCTAACAATCGTGGGGCTTCCGACCTTTATCCAGAAACCAAAGGCCGAAAACCCCAAGGTCTTGGATTTTAAGACCCGCAAGTTGGCATCTATGGGGCTTTTGTCCCGCTGGGGCTTCGGACAAAGTCGTCTGTCGAATTCCATTACCTTCGCTTTCCTTCCACTCTCTGACTCACCTTCATACATCTATTGATTCCTATCGAAGTCTTGCCAATTTGGTTCAGACGCCACATCTCCAGAATCGTGCCCAAATTTTGAGCTCTTTGTTTCTTTCCAATGACGATCTTTGCCGTCCAAGGAGTCAGCATTCTCATTAGCTTGGTTTAGGAGGGATATACCGATAAAGTTGAACTGAATTGAGCAAAACACATTAAAATCTGGTTTCTTGTGATCCTAGTTTGATTGCCGATCTGTTTGGAAGATGGCAACATACCTAGGAGAGTAATGTCGTTGTAGACAATGAAGTAAATTTAGCGGCAGATCTCGAGTTCACTGTAGGTATTAACCAGTGTAGATCATGGAACTCCAGTTTTGAGCTACTGTGGCGGTGCGTTGCTTTTGCATCTCAAAACTCTGCTGGAGTAATTGTGATAGGAAACACCTATGACTGAGAAATTAGCACGATGAAGGTTTGCTAAGGTTTAGCAATTCCGTTAAGTCTTGCAAGGGTTTCCTCGAAACTTCAACCGGAAACGAAGGTAGATCAATACTGTCTGGAAGCTTTTGTCCCCAAATGTTCAATCCAACAGCCTAAGTTGCAGCAGTTCCGCAGATGAGAACTAACGGCATCATGGTAAATTGACTACAGTCCACCTCAGTGCCAACTCGCAAGTCGTTCGTCTGAACATCGGCTTTGATAAGATGATACGTTGTGCTAGTAGAGGTGAGCTAAATCCACTAGGAAGAACGTTAAACGCCTTCTCAACTCGCGATGCGGATTAATCATCACGATTAGTCTTTGGATTCAAGGACCTGTAGTCAATGTACACCCCGATACTATCCTCTCTTTTATCTCACCGAAACAAGTGTAGAAGCATAGGCCATGTTTGATGACGGTTAATTGTTACAACACCTGGGTCTAACAATTTCTGTGATCATCTCTTTCCATTTGCCCTTTCACATACACTTTTGTGGTGAAATCTGACGAGGGCATCAGCGGTAGAGTGATTTCGATATTCAACACTGGTACAATACAGTACCTTATGTCATAGTCTGATTTGTTGAAAGTGCCAGTAGTACATTTACTCATCCGATGTTTGCCTTTGCTTATATATCGAAGCATATTTACTACTTTAAGAACTGCAGGTATTCAATAATAATAATAATAATAAAGATGCTCATGGCGCAATGAAACAAACAACTAACAGACAAGGGATAAGATAACAAAGGTAAAAGTCAATCAGAAGTCGTTGATTTCTAGAAACAGATGAGTCTTCAGAGTTGCCTCGAAGGACACAAGGAAAGTTTGATGGATCCATGTCATTTGTTCCAAAGATGTGGGGCAGCAGAAGCAAAGCAGCGGTTTCCCCAGGATCTGTTTGTAGACTTTATGATGGGAAGTCGTTTATTTCGGAGAGCGCAATTCACGAGGTGCATTTTATATGCCTTTTATCATTATTAATCGACGCTTACTTCATTCATAGTTCTATGATGGTGTACTTTAGATACATATATTCGTTTCTAAGTTGAATGCTGCGAGAAGGTCTTGGGAGGTCGGAGATACACAGCTTCCCCAGACAAATTCGTAGCATGGACACAAATCTGACCGGAACTTTAAGATTCTTTTGGATCTGGATCCGATGCAATGATAGCATCCTATGCTGATCTTGCTGTGCATGTAATGATGACTTTAGATCTAGACGGGGTCATGATTGGCTTCACTCCGCCATCCTTGGACAAATGGATGATGTCATTCCTTAGTGACATGACCTCTATTGCTGAATGGATAACCATAATCTACCAACCAGATTCAGCCTTATAGCCTGACTATAGTTCTCGGGTAATATTGAATATATTGAAATCAGGAACCTCCTCCTCCTCCCTGTCTTCCAAAGGAGTACTCTTGGATCTGTCCACACTTAAGGAATCCAAAAGGCATGTTCCACATATCCCACACATGGGATAGCCAGTCCATACCCTGCAGAGAATATGAGGTATGCACTCATATCACTCACATCTTCACCGAACTGTTACCGAAAGAAAATCGGCCCTGTTATGGTAAAAACGTCTTTACCGGTGTCTACCAGACACGTCACCTCTGCCTCTGCAACACTTGGAATAATCACTGGACATTTTCCACATTTTCCACCAATATTCGCTATGGTAGTGATATTTCCTCTTAATCGGTTGTATACTGCTGCAAGGTACTCTGTAAAAGGTGTTATGGTTTCCAAGATACCGTGGAAGTTGCTACTTTGCACCATTTCTTTCCTTCTATTCGCTGACATCAAATAAAGACTAATGTCGACATTCAGCATCCAATCCTATTACCTCTTCCTTGTAAGGCTTCTTTCTTCAATGAACTCTGGCAGCCTCACCCTTCAGGGTACTCTTTACTTGTTTGGAAAGATGCCACTTGCTAATAGGTGGCACATCTGTCTGTGCAGCTGTATAACTTCACAGGTGATGCTAATTAGAATCGTTGTCCCCCTGGCTGTAAGAGTAAAATATATGTTGTAATTCATCATCATCATCAGTTCGACCTCGGTCGACCATTATTATCATGAGGGGTAGGAGAAGTTGGCCGGACAATACTCTGGCATCGAGATTTCCAGTCATTTCTGTCTTCCATAAGGGTTGCTAGCTCACACATACTTTCAGCCCCAATGTCCTCTAGTAGGAACTGCAGGAAGGTTTTATGCCTTGCACCAGGGTTACCATGTTTTGGCTCCCAGAGAATGAACTTGGCTGCTTCTTCTGGGTGTCGGTGGTAGTGACCAGCTGCTCTAAGTCTTCGTTCTCTGATTTTCATGGACACCTTTGGAAGATCGCCATAAAGCTGTTTGTTGTATATAATTGGGCGAAAGATCTGCCATCCCCGAACAGCTTCCGCGTCTTCCAGTCCCTTGCTGTAACCTTATTGCATTATCTGTCACGTTCCCGATGATGAAATTCGCTTGGTCTGCTGTCCTCCAATATCTGAATCGACATCTAGCTCTTCGTCTCAGACTTCGTCATAAAATTTCGGATTACCTGTGACTTTAGGACGTCCTCGTAATTGCTCAATTGTTCTAGTGTTTAAGAAATGGTGACTAAGATTGACTAATCTAGCCAGCAGTGGAATAATGTAAAAAATTTGTTAGACTTACTACTGCCAATCAAGTGTTCTGTGTCATACTTGACATATTATTTTGATGATACAATGATGTCTTTCGTACCATTTTGCTTAGTATGGAATCATGAAGCAATTATTGGACAGAGTCCTTTTTGGTTTCCCGGAAGGGAAAACCATGGAGTCACTCTTTACCGACCTTGCAAAATTGTGAGGGGGCCGCAGATTGCAAAGTCGGCAATGGCTACAACGCGGATCGCAAAGTCGGTAACTACTATTACGGCTAGATTCGTCCAACATGGTAGCATACAGATACGAGGTACTCCACGCCGAAGCCAAAGTGAATTAATCAGGTCACACATCCACAGTCTATACATGCTAAGTTCTTCAATAATGCCCTTATTACCTCTCTGGAAACATTTCATACTGTAGTTTTGATTATCGATTTGTAATGTGTTTCATATCCTGACTCTTGTACATCTGACTTCTTTCATGGGCGGACCACGACTTCCCTCTCACGTTGTGCTTGTCTGATCAATTAAAGTAAACATTAACATAGTCCATACAAGTCTATGAAACTATTGGAGAGGCGTTGGTCCTTTTCTCTGGTTGCTCTTTACAAACCAAATAGAAGAGTCTTTTACGGTTTTTTCGTGACTTGCCAGTTGATCATCAATCCTGATTCGTCTATCAACTTCATCGACATTTTGTAACATCGAAGTTAACCGATTTATCATCGTCATCCATCATTAGAACATTAGAAAAGTTTGCCTTTAGTTTTCCGAGGGCAGAGTAAAAGACGTTGAAGATTATTTGTTATTACACAAAAGACGTCACGCGAAAGACCTGATAATGGACCGAATGAAAAACACTAATAATATATATACTGTACCTAGATATCAATCAATCACTATACCTACATGGGGAAGTGCCAACCAAAGCAGTCGTCTCTTGAATAGACCCCTCTTACTTACTATGACAACCTCATACATTAGGTGATATGAAATATATATGATTAGTCCAACTTTCCACAACAATAACATCAAATTAATACTGTCACTTATCAAGGAATCTTCGTAAAAAGGAAAGCTGTCTTCACTAATCAGGGCTGCGTAAAAGACGTTGGAATTTTTCTGGTCATTTCTGCCGACTACGACATTTTGTGTCAGGTTCATAATGTCGAAAGATTTGTTTTATAAACAAATTGCTGCAAAATAAACAAAATTACACAGTTGCTGTGAGTAAATGAGTAATGGAAACAGTTCGTAATAAACATTGCAGACAATGGCTTTACTGTTGTACATCATTAAAAACAACTAGTCACGTGAATCACATGAGGTGCAGTATACGGTAAGCCCCCCATACCACCCCACCCCTCTTAGAGCTGCTTCCCCAAAATCTATTAGAAAACGAACGAAATACCATGGAATCACTCAATACACACAACTAAAACCTGATAATAAACGGTATTTTCTGAACTAAACGTTATATTTACATGGCACTCGAGTGGAAATGTGGTATTATTTTTTAGTCTCGATGATCCTAAAGTGGGTACAAAGATCTCAATTGGGCCACAGGTGCTAATCATTATTTTATTCAATTACACTCCTACCCAATCTCCCTGAGCAATATGATACTTGTCAGCCCGGATTTCTTAGCTTAGCTTCTTAGCTTTGCAATGTGCTATTCGGAAGCCGTTCTGGTCAAAATCGACAGCCTGTCACAGTAATATTTAAAACGCTAAAAAGAAGTGTTACACAAAATTGCAGCCCTTAGACTACATTACAGCTGGTGAAAGGCCACTACCACAGGCCCATGTTGGTCGTCACAGTTTATTTAAAAATTTTGGTGGTTGATTATACAAGTTTTTGTAACTTGAAGTATCATCTGATTATTGGCAACAAACTCATTGTTCAATAAAAAAATGATTACAATGCCAATCGTCTCAGTCATGAATATTTGCTATCTTCTAGAGAGATATTTGTTCCAATTGTCGAAGAGTACGATATTTGGGTAAGATAACATCCGTGTACCGTGATTCTACCGCGATACCGTGACGATCATTTAAGTTGCCTCCTGGATCCTTCAACCCAATAAATGCTGATGAATCAGCTCAGAAAATAATGTAAAAAGAATTATTAGTATTCCATCTTTTCTAAATATATATTTATATATATATGTCTCTTAGTCTCATGTTCTTACCATCTTCAATCATCAATAAGGTTACATTAGACTTGAAAGTATATATAAACTAATATCATATATAAATATAAATCATGATGTCAAGGTACTAGAACAAAATCACCAAGGCATTCAGTTAGATTGCGGATTTGTCCATGTAATTATCACTATATAGATCATGACTATATGGATAGGATACAGCCACACATTTCTTTGAACATAGATCCAATAAATTAAAGGTTGCCATGAACACCACGTATGACAAATTAATGTTCAGTACAACAAACCTAACAACGTCGACATAAACTTCTCTCAGTCGTTTCACCTCTAGGCAAAATACGTTCCTGCGTTGTGAAACCTTTTGTTTGGAAAGTGTTTACGATAGATACTGATAGAATGTTGGATTTCCTGATAGTGTTATGATGATTATCCTTGAATTCCTTTTGGCGTTCCATGTTATCGAAAGTATCCGAAACTATTTGTTTACGCATAAACAATTCTGCTTATTTGGGTAAAACTATACATCATCCTACGGTATGTATATAAATCAATCAAAAGATCTGTTTACACCGAGATAACCACAAAGTGGGTTACAGGATACTATATAGTTACTTTCGGTACCTTGAATACCTGAATACCATTGTCGGTCCAAGCTTAACATTGAAGAAGATTGGTACGGTAGTATAGTCAAATAACGTCGACTGTAAATGTATATGCCAAGTGGTTTGGGGTAGTTCTTACAATTATGAGCTTTGGAATTCCCTACAACTAAGAAATTAATTGAACTCGTCAATAATGCATGGTATGAAGAAAACTGTCGTTTAGTTTATTGCCGATATCATTGTATAAAACATGTATAGATGTACAAAACATAATATACAATCTATACATATCTACAATAGTTTCAAAACTGGAAATGGTGCATAAAGCTAACTTTTAACTTGTTGCACGCAGGAACATCTAGAACGTCACCCGCATTGACTGGGAAATGTTGTCCTTTCTAGGATCATATTAAGAGTTTATACTTGTCTTGTTGGACTTGATACTTTCTTATATGAGAATACTTTCATAAAGAGATTGATACAATCCTATACTGTTGCATCAGGATCACGGCGGAATCAGTGATTAATGGTAATCAATGTCACAGTGTAGACGTACACCTGATTTCCTATCCTGGTGCAACAGCAGGGCTGAAATAACCTCAGCTAGCAATAGCCTGCCAAACAGTTGGCCTTCCAAACTCGGAACTTGAACTCGGGAAAAAGGCTCATTATGGAGCAACTACCGCCACGTGGCCCTATACTCACAAACAGGAGATATGATATGGCCAAAGCTATACGGCAATCGAGGCATTATAAATAACGAACAATTACCACTGCTCGCCGGAAAATGAATAAATAAATATGTTTGCTTGGCGGCAAAACACTATTTCTAAATATATAGAGAGGTTACCGAATGCACTTTTGGTTGTGTTTGAAACATATCTGGGAATACAATGTTATATGATAACTGGAGCGAAATTGTTATACCGGCTCGGAACCTGCGCATGCGCCGATATAGCCACATAAAAGTGCCACCGGTTTGGTCAGTGACCCAGTCCGTCCCTGGCTGGTGACGGACATCACGAGAAATATTTCAACCCACAAAGGACCTTACGTTTTGAAACAAGCAACATCACTTGTTCATAAAGGTGAAGTAAGCGTAAAGGTGAAAGTCGGTATAGCAATCACCATACCTGTGGATTGTCAAACTCGATCCACTGAGTGAAGATGTCGTGACTTTTGTTTACCAGGGAACGAAATGTCGTGATACGGTGTCTGATACAATACCAACTCACTTTTAGTTAACTATATGGCGCAAACCATGTAGATAACCAAACACGCAATTCACAGAACGTTCCGACAATGTGGATCTTTTGCGCATTCCATGCAACACATTCCAGTTCCTATTTTTTCTTCAACAATAGAAAAAGTTTAAGTCGGGCTACAATTTGTTCAACATCCAAGCACTGTTAAATTACATTGTTTTTTTGTTGTAATCTTTCAACAAAGAGGCACTATTTAAATAACATACTATATACAAAGTGCACAGCCTTCTAATTACATTAATTGAAACAGGGGTACTTCTATTTAAAAAAAATAGGCACTTTTGAGGGTGTTCCTACTGGGATCCGATGTGCCCCCTGTTACCCGTTGTCCCCGCCCACTCCGCATCCCAGCTCCGCCTTCTCTGTCCCACGGACTAATATAAAAATAAAGTAGCTACACACGACAAACTTAATCCGAATTTAGCATTGAGCGCATCGTTTAGCACCGTTGGTTAGTGCGGCATTTCTTGACACCGAATCTTAAAACTTTTGTCAAGTTACGTGGATAAATACTTACTAAGGCATATTGTACACCGAAAAATAATTTCGACACTTTACGAAAACGCTTTTAATAAAGCCTAGTCCTGGTATGTACTGACCTATCATCTTCATAGTCTGAATTCGAAGGTTTGGCCATCAAGTCTGTGAGTAAGAAGTAAAAAGGATTCATTTCATCTTCGAAAGCACATTCTGATTGTGTTTATTCATTCAGCATCAAATGTGAATAGGCCTAAGCTTATGCTATGAAATTTGGAAGGGATCCATGATCTTACGAGTTGTACTGCACTATTCGGGGGGAAAATAATGAAATTAGCTAGCCCGGGCTTCCATTATGTTCTAAAAGAAAAGTTCAAAGGAACAGAGCCTCTTTTTGTATAACTTCTAAACATCAAATATCATTTCTAGATGTTCTGGTCAAGTTGGACGGCAATTCCTTAACCACTTCGGTCTATTATAAGCCCACTGATATTCATATGTATTTACACATTAATAGTTTTCATAAGACGTTTCTTTTTGCGCGAGTCTTCACACCATTTAAGAGTTCTATTGAATTACAGCCAATACTTTATACTTAAACGCATTTGCTCCAACCCACGTGATTTTGAACACCAGGTATCCATTTTAACTGGTTATTTCTTGAACGTCGGATACCCCCTTCACTTAATTAGACAGGGTATTTCCAGGGCCGTGAGGACTTATTAAAATACAAGTCTAAAAGTCCCAACACACGCATTCCGTTTGTTACCAGTTACAACCCCCTCATCAAATCATTCATTCGCTCCATCAAACAGGAATTTGCTGTATTCCAAGACGATCAGTCTGTATAGGAGAATCGTTTAAGGTGGGGGGGGGGGGGGGGGGGGGGGGGGGGGGGGGGGGGGGGGGGGGGGGGGGGGGG
>JAIPMN010004845.1:12266-37309 GCA_020650975.1 Apostichopus californicus
CCCCCCCCCCCCCCCCTCCACTCCAAAAAAAAAATAGAATGTTTATTATGATTTACTAAAATGGACAAACTTGCTCAAGAAGTTTTACATTTGCTATGACTATGAATGTATGTATGTATTTTAGATCCTCCTGCAAGCAGGAACTTGCGAAGAAGCCTCATTGGCTTATCAAAGCCGCAAGCTGACGGAAGTCAGTCTCTTAGATTCATATTTAACGTCCATGATTATGAATTGTCAACAACTCTGTAACTGGACGACATACATTAATCTTGGAGTGACTCGAACTTGGGACCTTATGACTGGAAGGCACCGGCATTAAGCACTGAGCTATCACTTATATAAAAGGCCTATAGTCATATTTCAACTTTATTCAACACTCTTCAGCCATTTCCTTTAGATTTCTTTCTTTCTTCAAAATGTCACCTCGCATTTGTATAAAAATTAAATACAATATCTTACTTTCTGATCAACTGTGTTCTTCCAACACCTACAATTATACAAAAAGGAAACTTCCAAAATAATTCTCAAAAGTGCTGCTTTCTATAATGAACACGTCCTTCTGCGTATTATCCTGAAAATGGCTAGGCCATGATTCTTACATGTTAGGATGCAGAGTTCTAACCCATTGAAGCTTTACACCTTGGATTTCGTAAATTCGACCAGCAAAGAAATGGTCTGCGATCAATTCCATGCCATCTGACATACTGCTTCGTAGCTCAGTTTATAGAGTGCAAGGCTTGTATTCCTTAAGTCGTTGGTTTGATTCCTCAACTATTTTTCTTTCGTTCCCTTTTCAAATTTGCTTTCAGAGGCCTATTCATTAATAAACTGGATCCAAAATGTCCCCTTAAGTGACTGAAGCAATGTGACTTATCTTTAAATTCTTTCACATGGTTTGATGATGTGTTTTGATAGAAGCTAAGCGTATAAAAACGAAGAGATTACAATTTCAAACTGGACTGGACATGTCAGTTTGGATAAACCGCATAGAAATCTGTCCAAATTTGGTTCAATTGTTGGGACATTTCAATTATTGACTACCCGGGCCCATTACCTCTGCCAGTTTGACCCTATCCTCTCCCACCTGATGTTCCTCCAGTGGAAGTTAAACCGGCGATGACCAGAGAGATTTGACCTTTGCCAGTACCCCGTGCCTGCTATCATTGGAAGCGCGAACAGTGCGGAAATGAGGCAAAACCGGACAAACTGTGGAATTGGAAAAGCCGGAAAATTGTTGAAGTGAACGTGTTAAACTCTACAACATGTTGACAGTGGTGCGTATCTCTCTAGTATAAAACGTGTGTGGCAAGAACTTTCATTTTTCCAACATAGGGAGAGTATTCTAGTTTGTTAAGCTCCGAGGGGTGTAGAAGAGCTTCTTTCACTTCTATCTTGTACATTTATTATTAAGCATGTATATGATATGTTTATGCAACCATAAGTTTCTTGTTATCGAAAACAAATTATCATATGAAATACGATCAAATAAATTGGACACAACAGATCTTTCAACCGGTGATGTGGCCGAGTGGATAGAGGATGTGGTATTTGAAGCAACCAGGAGGTTTGGGGTTCGATTAGTAAGGAGGGCTTTTCATCTAAGAGCAATCTACGGTTTTCCTCATCTGAAATGACTTTCAAAATGTTTTTTTTTTTTTTTTGTTTTTTTTTTTAAGTAACTGCCAGATTATAAATATTATTATAACCTTTTAATGGTCCACCTCCTCACACAACAACCTTTAAAAGTCATGCACAGCTGACTGACCCACAACTGGTTATAAAGCGTTGATCATATACAATTCGCTTTCTTTCAGATCGCCATCCAAAATAGGTTAAGTGATGATATATGAGAGGTGACAAACTTTCTTGACTTTTGTCCAAGTATGTAAATATGTGACACTGGGTGTGAATAAAGTAGTTTACACGCTGCCTGATTGATGTTTGGACGAATGTCACTCGAAATACAACAAGCACCCACTAGGGCTACTCCTGCACCCTCCCACCCCCTTTAATCTGCTAAGAGTCATTGGTATGACCAAGTATTTAGACTACCTTTTATATAGCCAATTCTTTACCAACACCAGAAGTATTTATAATTCAGTTGTATTTCCGTGTGATTCTCTTAGCTTGGGAGGATCATTTTTAGTGCCTTCAAAGACCGGTCACTGAAGTGGATCAAGTAGATTTTACCCATCTTCCTTTGGCCCACACTCCAACAAAAATTAAGTTCAACCAACTTTTTCTGCAAAGATTATTGTTTCCTATCTTGCTGTTGACTTTTTGGAAGGATGCACCTTGCACTAGATATTACCGCGACGACTACTATCGGTAATTACATAAAAAACCCTGTTTGTTTAAACTTGTTGGCTGGGCAAACTTCGGAGTTACACATATCCCTGATAAGAACAGGAATTGTCTAAACAGCTGAGGTATCGCTGTCACGCAAGTCACAATCACCTCATTACCAAAAAAGGTCGCAGATTGTTGTATTTTCTTTGATCATTTTTTACATGTAAAAGTTAGACATAAAAGTTAATACCTTCACCGTGACATGTCACTGGTTAATATTTGCTAGTACTGTGGACAATATGGACAAGGGGGGGGGGGGAGGGGGGGATGGTGGAAGGGAGTGGGCGGTGATCACATTTTCAACCTTTTTTCAACTTTCCACGTGACTGCTTATCAAATTACCAAACTTATTTCAAGAGGGCAAGGTGACCATATACAAATATAGTTCTACCGCTTGCTCCAGAATTTGAGTGTCTATGAAGTGTTAAGGAAGTGCTCTAGATAATCTGTCCATGCTTGACTAGTGAAGCCCCTCCGAGGAAATGAAGACGCACCTCCAGAAGAAGAGTAACAAAAGGTGAGAGAACTTCCGGAAGAAAAAAACGGACGAGAAAGAAGCGACAGACGTGTGATAAGTAGACTTGGCAAAAGTCATGTTTATTTTGCCTATGCCTTCTAAAGGGCGACCTAGATGTGAACTTTGAAATCCGTGGTAATTTTTTTAAGGAATCTTGTCAAAAAAAGGAAAAGCTGCAGCAGCTGCACAACTCCTACTCAGCAAGGATGGATCAAACTGCAGCAGAGCACAGAAGATTATTTTCCTATACAGCGTGGCCCAGGATGCTGCAGCCCTCCCCCTCCCCTCCATCACCCCACATTTGCCCAGGTGGCCTTACCTAATTGAGCAAACATATCAAACACTGCCATCAGTCACTTTAACAACCATTATCAATGTATAAAAGGTTCTACATTTCATTTTTTTGAAATTGTGAATTATTTTGAAAATTGATAACTAAAACCACTTGTCCTAAAGTCATCCAGCATAGCAGTAGAATTAGATCACCTTTGACCTCTGTTTGAGATAAAATGCCAACTCCTTGAACATGGCAACAGCCAGATGTGCTAAGGTCCCATCCCGTCCCCGTGCAAGCCCCCTTCCCAACACAACGAGAGCATTGAGCATTCTCTGAAACCGAACAGATTTCAGAGTTGCCTGCTGTATGTGGTGCTTGAGGATAACTAAGAGATATTCTGCTGGTTTGCACATTGCGTCCTTTCACGAAATAGTTGAACTAAATTTGTTCACGGAAATCGATGACAACAGAGAGAACTCAGTTCCGGACATCAAAATACCAAGTATGACATTTACTAAGGGGAACCTTCTGAGTTAGCTGTTGACAAAAGTTTGAGAGTTTGACTACTCTTGACCTCTGACTGACACCAAATAAACACACTTACATCCTCAAGACAGGTACGGTACTTATCTACATATCATGTCTGGGATGCATCAAAACTGATTTTGTCCAGAGTTATCATGTTATCCTGTCAAATTTGTCAGATATTAGATTATTGCTGACATCGAATGACCTTTGACATTCCCCAAACAAATATAGCAACCAAGAACTCAATGAAGAGCCACTCTGAATAATACCAAGTATGAGAGTTGCTAAGGCTGCACTAACAATGAGTTGAAACGAAAAAAATAAAAAAATAAAAAACATAAAATAAGAAAAGAAAGAAAAATCATGTTGCCATCACGCATTACGACATATCAATATGTAGTATACATATTGATATATTGAAATGTGGGATAGAACATGCCACAAATTCTAGTAGAAGGTTAAGAAACTTCATATTCAGTATGTACATATTCATAGTTACCCTGTATAAATGAACAGTGCCCTCTAACACTTAAAACGTTAAAGTTGAAACCAATTTGCTAATCAGCGCAAAGCAGTGTTTGAGCCAACTCTTGTCTTGTCAAGCCTTCCCTTCATAATATATCACCACGCTAAGAATCAGAGCTGGAAATTTACAAACAAGAGGGGGGGGGGGGGGGTACAGGCAGCCTTTTTCAGCAGGCAAGTTAGAAATCACCCTTGGTTTTCATTCAAAAGGGAGGTCACAACAGCCAAAAATAAAAAAAATCAAGAGCACCAACCAAGGCATTTTTTCAAAATCTGAAAGAGCTCAACATCAACAAATACAGAAGAGAATACATGTAAAGAAACTGTTTGGATGAATTTTGAATCTTGATTTGGTTTAATTAAAAAAATGGCACAATGGTTAAGTAAGTTTTCCTGGGGACCATTATAAATTTGTACAGCTATGTACTTTTTATGACACCAAGGACAAAGCAAAATGAAATCCAAACTTCAAAAGAGGGGATCTACAAATAATGTAAGAGTGCGGGAGGGGGGGAGGGGCAAATCCCTCCACAATCAGAACAGACTGTTCTTAGTAATCAACAAACAATCAGCAAACAGAGCAAAGTCTTAAGTCAACAATGTAACTTTATTTAATGTTACCCCTGAGACAAACAAACATGACTGTAGGAGAGATAACAATCGTAGACCGGCTACGATGCATTGTCTGCCAAAGTATTTGTACGAAGGGGAAGGAACTTAATTTATTGTCATTCAATCATGAATATGTATATCACTAACTCCAGCTAATTATCATACCGATACTCCTGTGGCTGAAGTTGACTGTTTAACAAAATTGCAGGGAATTTTTGGCATCTGCAAGCAAGCATCAGCAAGTCTCATTCTTGTTGTATTTATTTTTTTGGTAGAAGATTTTTTTTTTTTTGCAAATTTGGTGATATTTTGTGAATGTATCTGGCAACAGCAGATTCAGTAGTGATGTCATCATCACATAATTTAAGCTGAAAAAAAAAGTCTTTTGTCTTTATTTAAAATGTCCAAAAATCATTTATCCAAGATTAGATAAAGAATATTTCTACAAAAAAATGTAGCTTTTTTGATTAAAAATTCTAAATGCAGAGAGAAACACTGACAGTTAAGTAAACATTTAAAATGTACCACATCTCCAGAAGATAAAATAAAGCAAAGTGAAGGTTTTTGACAGTACAGACATGTGATCAATTTGCTGGAGTAAAATGGAGGGGTATAGCCAGTCAAAATAAGACTGCCTTCAATCAAGTAAGAGAAAAGGGAAAAAGTCTTGAAGATTGAGTCTTCAATTAACAGCACAAAGATGATAATGACAAATACTCCCCTTCCCCTGACGACAGGAGCCACAAAGCCAATCACAAACAAACGCTGATGGAGACCTTATTACAACCCATTCTTCCCTGCCTCCTCCTCCTAATCCCCCCCCCCCCCATCTTCCACCAGAAATGATCTCAGTGTGGGGCATCCATCTATGAAGTTTGTGATCTGGCAAGATGTGGTGTCTACGAGCTTCACCTTACAAACATACATACAGATTATTGTTTGGTTGCAACATAAGGTTGACAGGAAGAAATGTACTGCAAACAATTATTTTCACTAATTTGAGACAATTGGATCTCTTAATTTATGATGGAGGGTATCAAGAGACAAGATCAGGCCCAGGGGTCAAATATGTCACTCCCCCTCCCCTCTTTTGGCACTGTCCTTCTATCCCATTATATTTCTTAAATTTACCAAGAACAGCCCTACTTACAGACCTACACATGGATTAAATATTTATAATCAACAAGTTCCTCTCATATTCACAAGGTTTAAAAAACCATGTATTTGCATACACATGTTTTATAATATGTATGAACTTAAAATGACAAATGTCTTTCTAATCACCACATGGACCTTCTATACACACTAACTAATCGTGAATAGGGACAGAGAGGGAAAAATCTATGGATCAAAGTCTGCAATGAAAGAAGAAAAAAACCCCAAACAGGAAAGAACGCTCTTCAAACTAACGACTTGGTGATACTTCACTGAACCCTGGGGGATGCAAATACCAGGGTGACATTTCAAACAGCGAACGGATGTTTTTCCAATTTCCAGTTCAATCAATATTTGGATAAGTTTTTCTTTTGTTTACTCTACAAACTGTTGATTCAGAACTAGCTTTGTTCGCTGCTGCAGAAAAGTGCTTGATCACCGGGCCTTAATAATAAGGTCTTGGAGAATGTACTTATTGAAGGGGAAATAATGAATTGATAAACACACCTATCTGATACTTTGCACTTCCTGAAAATATTGAAAGGTCAGAAAAGTGTTGCTCATAAATTGTTAACGTGCTCAACATTGCTGCATGTTTACAAAACCTTTATCCATGAAGTTGGGGGGGGGGGGTTGTAGGGTGGAGGGAAAGTTCTAGCCCTCCAAATAATTATCTCGGTGTCTCAGTGAAATTATACAATCTGAAGGAGATGGTAAAATGAGAATAAAACTTATTGAACCAGGTTTGGTGTTTCTAGCATATTTCCAGGATATGATGAAAGACAGGTTGAAAGTCATCCTATGTTCAAGCTATACAGTATACTGGGAACCAAGATAAAATAAATCAATATTTTTCCTTATTATTTTCCTTAATAATATTTCAATTGTGTTTGAAATATCTGAGGTTGTTTTGCTCTACATGTGTCATGACTACTAACGCAACAATCATAGGTGTCTCAAATGATAAATTTTGTCAGAATCTACTAAAGGGACAGTGATAATTCATTGCTATGGGGAATACAAGGTAGATATTTGTCAGAATCTACTAAAGGGACAGTGATAATTCATTGCTATGGGGAATACAAGGTAGATATTTGTCAGAATCTACTAAAGGGACAGTAATAATTCATTGCTATGGGGAATACAAGGTAGATATTTGTCAGAATCTACTAAAGGGACAGTGATAATTCATTGCTATGGGGAATACAAGGTAGATATTTGTCAGAATCTACTAAAGGGACAGTAATAATTCATTGCTATGGGGAATACAAGGTAGATATTTGTCAGAATCTACTAAAGGGACAGTGATAATTCATTGCTATGGGGAATACAAGGTAGATATTTGTCAGAATCTACTAAAGGGACAGTAATAATTCATTGCTATGGGGAATACAAGGTAGATATTTGTCAGAATCTACTAAAGGGACAGTAATAATTCATTGCTATGGGGAATACAAGGTAGATATTTTTTCTTGGTCATATTTTTGGATATTTCCGTGACGAGGAGAGACTTATGTTACCTCGGTATAAAGCATGAACTAACGAACCAAGTTAGGTTCAAAAGAGCTAAAGTTACTCTGTGTTGAATTTGCAACATCACATGGTCAAAAATATAATAACAATAATAATAATAATTAGTCTTATATAGCGCTGAATCCAACAACAGTTGCTCAGTGCGCTCAAAACATGGCCACCTAAAGAAAGGAAACAGACTATCTTTTACCTTAATCCATCAAAAAATCACACTGGGAGATGTGAACTTATGAGTATGAGGTTTGCACACAAAAGTTTTTGTATTGGGTTGAACGATTAATAAACTGGCCAATGAGGTGCAACCAAATCTTTGTCACGAAATAGGCTGGTTAGTTCGATTGATGGGTATCTGATTATGTGGGAATATTACATACCCAACACAATCTACAGCTTGAAAGCATTCTGTTAAAAACCACTCTTAGATATCCTCTGCTCTTGTCTTAACAGAAGGAGACAACGTTTGATACTTTACTGAATGTGACTGGTTGTGACCTGTCACATATCACAGCAAGACAAGACAGTGGTTTGTCATGACCCAATTCATCCGCCCTCCCCACAGGGACAATGGTAGAGTCTGTGTGTCATGTAATTTATATAGTTTGTAATGTGCAGTATTGTTCGTTTGTCAAGTTATGCCCGTCGTGTATTTACTTTGTTCGACTATTTTTTTTGCTATTCAGCCGTTTGCAAGTCGGAATCATTAGTAACGATTTAGTTAAGTCATGAATCTTGTTGAACACTTGTAGATCAAACACTGACTCTGAGGAAGGACGGTAGATTGGAGTAGTAGTGGGCATCTAAGACCAAAACAGTTAAAGAGCGGGTATCTATTTATGTCACAGTTCTCTTCGTTGGTGACCCTGACCAGTCACTCTCAAGTATTGGTCCAAATGAAGTACATATGAAGTACATCGCATAAAGTCACTCACAGTTTAAGCCACTCGAGCAAAATGCTTAGTCTTAGAGATGGGTGGGTGAAGGGGGGGGGGGAAGGATAATCTAAAATTCTACCTAAGCAGTCAATTTGGGACAAGTTGTTGTTACTCGTTCTGGTCGAGAGGTCCATTAGCCCTTCAGAGATTTATTCACTTTGTTATGATCTGATATCTTGTTACAGTGTATATATAGGTAAAGAATGCTTTTTTCACTATTGATAGCATTTTCCACCTGTTTTGTTGTCAGGCCGTGTGCGTAGTATCTTTACTTTGCTCGGCATCTTTTCACTGAGCCGTCTGCAAGCCGACATCGTTAGTCGCTGTATTCCTTCAGTACTCTTTGTATATGCACAATGCTGCAAGAGTACCGAGTACAAGTAGAATTCTCGACGGTATGGGTACTCAGCTATATACCAGATTTCCGAAGGTACCCCCCGGTACGAGTACAAAAATCTGTGCAGCTGAGAATAAGCACAGGTGACTATGCTAGAATATGCTAGAATATGTGTACAACCTTCCTACCATTCCTGGAATATTGAGTATTCAGTACTTTTTCTCTATATTTTATCACATTTTGCTAAAAGACTTCAATCTGTCGTCCTATTGGTCTATTCACACGCTACCTGCGTACTGTACCCTCCCTTCTTCTGCCGTTTCCCAATCCTTAAAAATATCTCCAAATATCTTAAAAAGCTTTAATGGTTTCATCCTCCTGTTTTATTTATCTGACATGATCTATTTGATCTGGCAATATATATTTGACTTACCTTCTTCTGTTGCTTCCACTTGCTGATGACGATGCTGTACCTTATTCTGCTGAAGGTGACCATATTGTAAAGAGGCATGTAGCTCTTGGGAAAGAGCCAGTAAAGAAAGTCATCAATCTTCTTGTTCAGCATGAACAACTTAGAATTGACCAGATGCCTCATCTGTAAACATGACAAGAGCAGACACAGTACAAATAACATTATTCATTATACCTCAACATTTTGTCATGACAATAAAAATCACTGGGAGTCACAACCGAAACATTTTGGGGGGCGGGTCTTTAAGCAAAAATTCGGAGGAAAAAAGATTGCCGATATCTGTTTAAAAATTGGGCAGTCTTGAACGTAAATTACTGCAAGAGTTGCAAAATATAACACCACCTAGCAACTCAGCACTCTAAATCATATTTTAAAAAAATTCTCAAAAAGAAAGGGGAATACCTCCTCCTTGTTGGTCGCTTCCCTAGAACAAGAGCTGGCTACTGTAGGGCCCACAAAGCAAAAAACGTTGGAGTATAAGGGCACTAAATTACAGCTAACTGTATTTGACTCAAGTCCAAACAAGACTGTATTGATGACATTAAAATGCAATAACATTGTATCGTAATGTCCAATAGCAAACTGGACCTGCTAAATCCCATTTACATGAATTTGCATGAAATCATTTGAAATAAGTTTTTCTCTTCCAAAAAGTTGCTTAAAATTTTTGGCTTAATTCTAGGAGCATACAGGAGTGAACCAAAATCGTATAATAACCTCAAAAGTGAAACTTCGTTCCAAAGTGGGGAGAAAAGGTACTAAATACACAAATACACACATATCAAATATGCAACTTCTATGATGCATGTGCAGAATGAAACTTTGCTGGTTTGCGGTTGGGTATGCACAGGGGAACTCCAGGGGAAAGTGAGGTATTGTGTGTGAAAGGGTGGGAAGAGGGCAATTTGGGGATGGTGTGGTGATATTGGCCCTATACACTATAACTGTGCCATTGAGAAACACGGCTCGGGACTTACCTCCACGTAGTTGTACAAGGCAAGATCACACATCGCTTGGGCGTCCGGGGATCGAACCTGACTGAATTCTGGGAGAGCGGTTTCTGCAATGGCAAGGGCACACAGGTTAAAGGTGGTCATAAATTGTGGCACATATGGCAGTAGCAATCTACGATATTTAGTTGTTTACATAATGACAATCAATTTCTTTACTTATTATTATTATTTTCATGAAAAGAGTATTCGTTTTTTTCTTAAAGATAGCTCAATAAATGTAGCTCCATATTCCGGGTTGAGTTTTTAGGACAATTTTGCAGGTAATTCTCCTGATTAGGGTTTTTATTTTATAATGAGCAATGTATATGAATAGATCAATGTAAAACCAATAGTTGTTTGCACTGAACATCTCCAGAGCTTAGATTGAGAATTTCCAATGAATATGCGATCGTCTTTGACTTCTGACTGCCCTGATACTCTTGGCTTCCGGTTTAAGTCAGCATGAATTTCAATGATGGTTTAAAAGAAGGATAAAGAGATTGTCTGAGCACAGTTTAATGTGCTGCGGTCAACATTCTCTGGCCGCATATGTATACTGTACCATACCTGGTGGTATACCGAACATACCCAAAACATTACTGTAATGGAGAGCAAGTTACTAAAACAAAAGTACCCAATGATTTCACAAAGAAGATTTTAAATAGCAAGTAATCAAGGAACCTGTATGATTCTGAAAAAAATGTTGTTGTATTGACAAGAAAGAAAACTGGAAATTTCCAAAGGACTTGCTATTGTTTTTTTTAATATTATTATTTGTCTCTACAGGCAATTAGTAGATTGCTCTGTCATTGAATTACTGCATGCACTGTTTGCATCAAAATTTACCAAATTCAACACTAAAAGTTGTGTGAAATCAGTGTTTTGAGGTGATTATGGTAAGTCTATTTCATAGTAAAATCCCTGTTGTTTCTAATGATGAAGTCAAAAGTCAAATATTTCGAGGTTTCCAGTTTGACTTCTACATTTGATCAATACTGACATGATTAAAGTGTCTGTGAGACAGAATGTTCATTGATCAAAACCCAGGTTGATAATGAAAGTGGGCTTCTTTAATTTGATACTGCAATGTTATATTGAGTAAATAGTAAAAATGAATGACCGAAAAATGACTGGAAAATTATATAATATTTTTGTTTTTGAAAAGATCTCCTTGTCTACAATGGGATTAGCACCAGTGACCTCACTGTCCTGTACCTATCTATCTAACCGAGCTATCCAAACCTTAGCTGGTGGTGATCCCAATCTAGTCATTCCTCCCCTCAGAGTCCCAGTCAGAGCTTGTGTAAACCAGGGATCAGACCCAAATTTTTATTCTTCTAACCAGGCCACTGGGTTCCAAACCCTGTTCTAGCCGAAACTTTCTTTGGGACTTTTGCAATTCTGAGTCACTACCGAGTAGACTTGGTGACAAAGTTTGTCAACCAAACAAAGTGCTTTAAAGAAACCTTGCTGAATTACAGGTATACAAAAGCATACTGTTGGTTTGTTGCACTCATGTCATAACCAATGTGCCATTCATTGATATTAAAAACACAAGTCTCTTACTGTTTAATAAACAATATCATCAGTCTCAGTAGAAATTAATTTTAGAGCAAAGATAACCACTGCATACCCTAGTTTGAATTTTAACATATCAGGGTGTACCATGTTATTGGACTGGATTGGCAAGCCATACCGCCTAAACAAGGACCACAAAAGCTAATGCTTAGTACCATCTCTTTTGGGTAAGAATAAATGACTTGTATCATTCACAGGCCACATCATTGCACTTGTGTTGTGAGATAAATCCAACAAGGAGTATGCTCATTTCATCTTCGCTTGGAATAAAACCAACTGTTTTTATACTCTATTTTAAACTTGCAGCAAATTTCAACCTGGAACGTTTGAATTATTTAAAAAATAATAATAAGGGCAAGGACGTTACATGTCCTTTTCATTCGTACTTATTGGCGATTATCTCCTTTAGCGGCAGAACAGTTTGAACCCTACACTGCCCTAGAGTCCAAACATTATCTGATTTTCTATCCATAACAAGCAAGAAGACACTTGCTTAAAGAACAACAACAAATGGCACGAACCAAAACAAAGATATTTAATTAGCTGGTCGGTAAATACGACCTTGTGCCAAGCCTTCTTCCTACGTGGACAATTTCGTTATCATCTTTTATAGAAGTGTGAGCAAGCTCAGATATAACGGGGATGGGTGTCTCATCAAATACTGTATGCAATAAATTCACTGGTACTTACTGAAATTGTTGTTGTGTTTATTTAGGATCTCGTCAAGGACGACACAATCTTCGAACCCCTGTCAGAAAGCAAACAAAAGGGGAAATGTATATATATATATATTTATATATATATTTTGGGGTCAAGGGGATAAACTGTTCATTGGCAGTCTAAATGCACACTTCAAGGAATGGTTTTAGGCCAGAGAAATAAATTTGATTTTATTACAGAACATCAACAAGAACTTTGTAATTATTCACATTTTAAATTTTGTATTCATTTTTTTATCAATTGTTATCAAAGACAATGCCCTTTTAAGTGATATTTTGTGGCAAAATTGACGTCTTAACAACAGACTAAAAGTGTGAAATATTTTCTCTTTAAGATATCTGTTTCATTGTCTGCCACCAGAGTATGCCTTTAATAACTTTAGGCTCATCGGTTAGATTGGCTGGTATGCCAAGTTTAGCACACAAATCATTACACCAGAGTATTCCTTTAATAACGTAAGGCTCATCGGTTAGATTGGCTGGTAAGCCTAGTTTAGCACACAAGTCATTACACCCAAGAATTCCTTTAATAACTTAAGGCTCATCGGTTAGATTGGCTGGTATGCCAAGTTTAGCACACAAATCATTACACCAGAGTATTCCTTTAATAACTTAAGGCTCATCGGTTAGATTGGCTGGTATGCCAAGTTTAGCACACAAATCATTACACCAGAGTATTCCTTTAATAACTCAAGGCTCATTGGTTAGATTGGCTGGTATGCCAAGTTTAGCACACAAATCATTACACCAGAGTATTCCTTTAATAACGTAAGGCTCATCGGTTAGATTGGCTGGTATGCCAAGTTTAGCACACAAATCATTACACCAGAGTATTCCTTTAATAACGTAAGGCTCATCGGTTAGATTGGCTGGTAAGCCTAGTTTAGCACACAAGTCATTACACCAGAGAATTCCTTTAATAACTTAAGGCTCATCGGTTAGATTAGCTGGTAAGCCAAGTTTAGCGCACAAATCATTATAGATGCATGTTTACCACTAGAGATAACGACCACTGTTGGAAAGTAACAAAATATTTGCCGACTTACGCAATTCATTCCTTGACCATAGAATGGAACCATAGCATGTGCAGCATCACCCATAAGAACGGCTTTGTCTTTGCGATGGTAAGGATAACACTAACGGGGAAAAATAAACATAAAAAATAATCAAAACAAAACAAAGTCTATTTCGTGACCTTACCAGTATTTCAATAAATAACTTGTGGTATGAAAAATATCAATAAATCTAATCATCATCTATATTTTGTAAGACAGAAGTGCTCGTGCAGTACAGCTCCCCCTCAACAGCTTATCTATGGCTTTTCTTGGTTGTAAATTAATTATATTTTAAGTTTGGGCTAATATTCCAAAGGCCAAATAAATCAGTAAATAATGAATCCAAATATTGACACTTGACAGGGAGGGGTGCAGTTTGCACTGAAATAAGAAAAAAAATATTTAGGAAAATTTTTGCATATCAATAAAGTAAGTGAAAAGGCACATCCAATTTTCACCCAATCAATGTTTAATGACCAAGCAATTACCATTAGTTCTCCACATTTTTTCCCCATAAAAGAATCACTCAAACATAGTGAAGGCAGTGATGGGTGCCCCTTCAAAAATCAGTCGAGGGAAATTGGAAAGCCCCCTCTCTCCATATCGCATTTGAAAGCCTGTGCACATCACTGAGTGAAGCTCATGTATAGACTACATTGTTACAGGATAGCATCCAAAAATTCACTAAAATCAACCCAAATAGCTAAAACTTAGGCTATGAGGCCACATGCCCTAATTTTGAAATGATGCAAAACTCTACTAAAGCATATTTTGTATAAAACGTCCACTGTCCGGTCAAACTTACAGTGAGCTCATGGTTTTGCAAACTACCCTCTCATATTCTACAATAATGAATTAGACTTTTGAAACAGTCAAAGCTTGAAAACCCATATTCCACTTGCCAACAAATTTGGTCAGATTTAATATCAGTGCAAAGAGTCTGTGAACTATATGAAGTTTACTCTCCTCATTCAAAACGGTGCATTGTAGTATTCTACGCTTTCCTAATAAATGACAATAACGTCTTCAGCCATGATTCCTACATGCAAAGGAAGGTTGATTTACTCATCAATTAATAATAACGATAATATTTGCTTTTTATATAGCGCTTTATACCAGCGAGAGGTCTCAAAGCGCTTTACAGACGTTATATTACCCCTGGTCAATGATAACCTGTCCCAGAGACAATCCCTCCAGTCGGCAGCAGTTATATACTGCGCCCAATGACAAGTGACCTCACAGGTACCCATTTAACCCCTGGGTGGAGAGAGGCAAGTGAGATAAAGCATCTTGCCCAATCACACAACGTAATGAACTAGGCAGGAATGGAACCAGCAATCCTTGGATCACGAGTCCGACGCCTTTAGCCAATTGGCCACCACGCTCTCTAAACCTACAGACTTACTAGGACAGTACTACAGTAGGACATGTATTTCATTGTCTCATGGAAGAGGAACCTTTTGAAGTGTCTTGCAAAAATGCTAACAGTGATATTAGTGAAAGAATGAGGGGGTGTGGGGGGGTGGGGGCTGGTCCTGGGTACATTCAGTACGTCTCCTGCTGAGGTCCTGCTTCTCATCCTATGTGATGTGTTAAAGTTTGTACACTGTCTGTTTGTGATATGAATCTAAACTCAAGACAGGTCAGAGTGAATAATAGAGTGTTTACAATCTAACACAACAAGTGACACTAATAGAGTGTCCGGAAGGTTACCAGGGTCTTACATAACATGCCAACAGTATTATGATTAGTTCAAAAGTACTGACATATTCGATATCTCTTGTTACAGTTTTTTCAGCATATCTTATTTGTATATTAAGTGCGTTGAGTTCAAAGGTCATTCTTCAATTATTTAATGCAACTTTTATGTAAATTTCTAGAACAGACATTGACTTTTTTCACAATTATCAAGTATTCATTATTACATCTTGTTAACTTTTTACATTTGTCTTTTGACTCTATATTCTCCTCCTCTGTTGACTCATTATTTACGGCTATCAAGTATATGACATCTTGTTAACTTGTTACATTTGTCTATCGACTTCATATTCTTCTCCTTTGTTGAGTCATTATTTACGGCTATCAAGTGTATTACATCTTGTTAACTTGTTACATTTGTCTTTTGGCAGTGATCAAGACCAATACCACGAGGACCAACCTCTAGGGTCACCTAGAAGCCCCGTCGGTAGAACATCCAGTATCTCTTTGGATGAAATGAGAGCGCATGCCTTTGAAAAATTGCAAGAGGAGTTGATGAAGGCCCAGGAGGTATGGGCAATGTGCTATATCATTATATCCAGATATGTGTATGTAAGAGCATGGTGGCCAATTGGCTAAGGCGTCGGACTCGTGATCCAAGGATTGCTGGTTCGATTCCTGCCTACAGTAGTTCATTACGTTGTGTCCTTGGGCAAGATGCTTTATCTCACTTGCTTCTCTCCACCCAGGGGTTAAATGGGTACCTGTGAGGTAACTTGTCATTGGGCGCAGTATATAACTGCTGCCGACTGGAGGGATTGTCTCTGGGACAGGTTATCATTGACCAGGGGTAATATAATGTATTGTAAGCGCTTTGATATGGTTTACCATGAATAGCGTACAGTAGCTAAATGCCTATTATTATTATTATGCTGAGGACATGAAAGTATTCAGGTGTAGTTAGCTTGATGTCCTTCTACCAAAACTATTCCACGGATAAACATCGGCTCCTTTCTCACTTCCTATCGACATATATGCACTTTCCCTTCTATCCTAAACCACAAATGTAATAATAATAATAATTAACAGTTCTTATATACAGTAGCGCAACTTACAATAAAGTCTCGCCGCGCTGTACTTAACCCTGGTCATTGGTAACTTGTCACACCTACACACCAAAGTGTGCCAAATTCAAACAATCTCTCCTGGGGCACCACAGTGCACCACAGCCACATGTCCCTTGGGGGACTTCCCATAGGGTGCAGCCACAAACCGGCGCACTCAACTATATTTACAAGTCACCTCGCAAGTCCCCATTTATACACCTGGGTGAAGAGAGGCAATGGAGATAAAGTGCCTTGCCCAAGGACACAACGCAATGATCTGGCCAGGGCTCTAACCTGTAATCCTTAGATCACAAGTCCACTGCCTTAACCACTTGACCACAACACCCTCACATAGGGCTCGTAATAGGTACCATTGGCACTGCACTGGGCTTGCCCTGTCTGACCCACTTTGGGGTAACCATCATCTTACCCTAAAATGAAATAAAAGAAACAAAACAGAATGTAATTTATGACAGTGATAAAAGAGACAAAAAATGAAAAACTGAGAAAAACAGACTAAGAAGAGAGGAAAATGAAAATTGTTTAAGTTTTCAAAGTATTTGCTCGATATTTTTACTCCATTTTCACAATTGCGACATTCTGTGCTAAGTATTCTTAAACTGTACATTATGTAAAGTACATGTTCCTGGAGGTAAAATGAGTTAAAGACCTGTTGCAATGTAGGAGGATCACATGAGTCTAGCAAACATTAAGCATGGAACATCTATGAATATTTGGTGATTGACTTGTGATGTCCAGTTCTTCAACCATCTGGTGACATCACATTCTGCATCCCACAAGATTCACTCAATGTTACTGGTCCTTGCTCTGCATGAAATCAATCATGTGATATGTTACAGCTAGTTCTAGCCTCATGAGTTAGTGACAAATTACTTCTGCTGTGTGTATGTATGTATTTTAGATCCTCCTGCAAGCAGGAACTCGCGAAGAAGCCTCATTGGCTTATCAAAGCCGCAAGCTGACGGAAGTCAGTCTCTTACATTCATACTTAACGTCCATGATTATGAATTGTCAATTGTCAACAACTCTGTAACTAGATGACATACATTAATCTTGGAGTGACTGGAACTGGAGACCTTATAATTGGAAGGCACTGGCGTTAACCACTGAGCTAACACTCCATGGGTATAGCAACTATGTGTGTGTATACTGAAGCTAGGTTGACTTGCTACAACAAGTGAAATTGTAGCTGTGTCAAATTCTGTATAACCTTATGTGGTCGGTTATGAAGTTAAATGTGTCAAATTTTGTATCACCGTCCGTGGTCATTAATTAATGAACTGTCAGCCGTTAATCCACGACACATTTAGGGCATTTTAGTCGATGGGATGTTGTCGAGTGTTGTGAATGTAAAGAAGTATAATCTTTTCTGAGTTATTTTAATTGTTGAACTTTCCATCTTTTCAGGCTTTGGAACTAAAAGATGAACAGGTTTCTAAACTTTCTAAAGTTAGAGATGAGATGGACCAAGAAATAGTAGAGCTTACTGCAAATCTCTTCCAGGTAGGTCCATAACCACAGAATGAACCTAGAACTATATATAGTAATAATTTAAACAATAACAATAGTTATTGTTTCCCCCCTCCCCCCCCCCCCATCACTCCTCTTCTCATAGCTCTCTTCCACTCTTTTTTCTCCACACCTTTCTTCCCTTCCCTACCCCCTTCCCTTAATCCTCTCTTTGTCCCTCCACTGTTTATCTCCTACCTCTCCTCTTCCCCTGTTGATTTCTTTCTTTCTTCTCTCCATCCCTTGTCTACTAATCCCCTTACATCTATCTCTTTGTGTTCACCATACTCATTAACCTGTCTGTATTCTGTGCCTGTTTTTGTCTCTTCTGTTACTTGTCATTTAGCCTTTGAAGAAGATCCTGCTAGGATCGAAACGTCAGGCCAACTTACTTTTACTCATTCTCTTACACAGGCTCTCTAGTGGATAAGCAGTTTGCTAAAAGTTTTATTTTATTTTGAATAACAATATTTGTCAGGGATGATTATTCATATTCTTTTGATTCACTGCTTGTCTTTCTGAGACTTTTTCCGACTTTAAATATACTGTAAGTTAATTGTTTATTCTTCTCTGTTTGTCTGACTTAAAAGAAGTCGGCTATTCTTCAGTCATATGCCAAACAAGAACAATTTTTTTTAGCTCTCAAGCCTCTTTGCTCCTGTAACTGCTGCCTCTTGATAATGTTCCTCAATGAGAGATCAAATTGCCTTAATTTATTTCACTTTCTCAACTACCTGTCTCCTCACAATATAAGCACACTTGCTCTGCTATGTCTATAGTGAAATGGTAACCTTTTTAGCACTGTACACCCATAGCGTCCTTGTTTTGAATCTCTTTGTATGGGAACTGCTTTATGAGGAAGAAACTTTAGTAAAGGGATTAGATGTATTCTTTGATTACATAGTAGCAATACACATTAACCTAGGCTCATAGGTAAGGATTGAGAAACAGTGGCAATATTTTAGGGCTAGCTATTGCAGAGATTCCATTGGAATTTAACTGGAATGGCAGGACACCACAGCCACTTTTCCGGCTTTCAAAAGGGAACCAAAATTTTTGGAACAAACTTGAAAGGGCACCAGGGCATTTGTTCTCAAAAGTGAGAGAACACATTTGCAGACATAACAGATATATCGTGTGTTGATTTAAATGGCAATTCTTACGATCAATAATTTTAGTTGGCATTTTCCATAACTGGTTGGGGCACCGATGGCTGTTTCCCGGCCATTAATTCCAGCTCTGAGATAAAACTAAGCAGATTGAATATTATTAGACCTGTCCTTTTAACTGTTGTTTAAAAGTAAGTTGGCCTGACGTTTCGATCCTAGCAGGATCTTCTTCAAAGGCTAAATGACAAGTAACAGTAACAGAAGGGACAAAAACACGCACAGAATACAGACAGGTTAATGAGCATAGTGAACACAAAGAGGTAGATGTAAGGGGATTAGTAGACAAGGGATGGAGAGAAGAAAGAAAGAAAAAAAACCAACAGGGGAAGAGGAGAGGTAGGAGATAAACAGTGGAGGGACAAAGAGAGGGTTAAGGGAAGGGGTAGGGAATCAACTGGAGGACAAAGACAGAAAGGTGTAGAGAAAAAAAGGGTGGAAGACAGCTAAGAGAATGTTGGTAAGTAAATGTAACAGTAATACAGAGATACAACATTGCATAGAATGTTCTTTTATGGTTCGGATTGATAAGTAATTTTCTATTTTTTTTTATTATACATGTATCTTTACCTTTTGTACGTACGTCTCCCTAATAAACAGGAAGCACATAAGATGGTGAATGAAGCAAACGTTGGCCAAGCTGGAGCTCAGAAACTCTTAGAAGAGGCCAATGGAAAGGTAAGATATGACAAATCAAACGTCATATATATAATATCTATCCCATAGATAGACTAATACATTTTCAATCGAAAGTGTTCATTCAGTTATTCCGTATAAGTTAGAAGTTTCAAGTATAAGAGACAATTCAGATGGACTCCTGCTGCTGGTGGTGTTGGGTCAGTTATAAAACTCATCGTTTATGGATTCTGTCTTTAAGGGTAGTGGTATTTGTTAACAGTTAGAGATCATATATACAGAGAATAGATACTAATGCCACAGTTGCAGGGAATTTTCTAGCTGCTGCAACTCTTCTATTCGAGAGAGTGTCAAAGTTGGTTGTTATGGATTGGTAAACGTTTTAATGTTTTCCTTTTGTAGCCGAGCACAATCAGTTAAACAGTTGTTCAGCTTGTGTGTTTGAAATGCTGAATATAAAGGCAGATGTAGTCTTTCATGCTTAACTTCTACAGCTCTGAAGGGTTAAAATGGGTATTTTATTTGTACTCACCTTATGTGGCTCACTATATATTGAGTACCAGGTTGGGAGGTGACCATGAACCAGTCCTAAACATTTCATTTATGTTCATAGATTGAAATCTTTCAGACAAAATTAGGAACATTGAAAGCTGAAATAAATATCCAAAGCAAGCCCACCAAGCAGTGAGACACTAGATAGTTAAAGAATTTGTTTGTTATATTAGTCTCTAAGACACTAGATAGTTAAAGAATTTGTTTGTTATATTAGTCACTAAGACACTAGATAGTTAAAGAATTTGTTTGTTATATTAGTCACTAAGACACTAGATAGTTAAAGAATTTGTTTGTTATATTAGTCTCTAAGACACTAGATAGTTAAAGAATTAGTCTCTAAGACAATAGGTAGTTAATTACCTTGTTTGTTATATTAATCTCGACAGATTGAAGTCCTCCAGGCAGAAGTGCAGGCATTAAAAGCGCTGGTGATAACGTCCACCCCCAGCACGCCCAACAAACAATCGGACAGTCACAAGAAGATGTCTCTCTTACGGAGAAGGAAGAAGAACAACCCGAGCCACCATCGGAATCATAGTCTTACCGGACCGATAGAGGACTTTCCAGATGGGACAGCATCTCAGATGAATGGCAGTGGTCCAGATTCTGAAGGAGCCCAGAAGGAGGTGGGTCATATCAGTAGAAAATAACTTTGAAATAACCGTCCCATTAAAACATTAACAAAAAGGATGCTTCGTTGATTGGGATGTTAAAGGCATTGAAGACCCGCCCAAACCGCGTGTGGCCATCTGATAAAGTTAACTTTCCGTTGCTTGCAAGTGACGTTTTGTTTGTGTCGCTACAAAATGCAGACAGTACAGTAATGAAACGTGATACCTAGGTCTCTTTAGCTGGACCTGAGATGTCCATTGCTGCTATGTACACTGTGTTGTGGGTATTGACCGCAGCTGTATGTACTGACTGTACACTAGTGTCTAATTACCGATGGTAGCAAGCTGTATGTGTGTATTTTCTGGGATCGATGGTGGTGTCTAACACTTCTGTTACACCTCATTCGAAACTAGGTCAGATTACCGGCATTAGACGTTTCTTTTTGCGCGAGGCTTCACACCCTTTAAGTGTTTTAGTAAGTTCTTTCATTCAACTAAACCCCAAAACACGAGAGACAGAAGCACTGGTATAGTAGAAGTCTAGCCAGTAGTGAGCTCATCACAAAATAAAATTTATCATCTTTTACAAGAATTTGGTTCATAATTTTGTACATATATAGTTTCAAAAGCATTTGAAGCACAAGCATTGATATCCCACAATGACCTATAAGGGCCAGTATTCTACACAATGCTGGTCATAGTGGGATAGGCTATGCTCCTAACCCCCGTGACCGTCTTAAGGTTGTGCTAGTTGCCAGTTACGCAGTTTGGTCGTTCTGAATTATCAATCTAAGGAGTGTCAACTGATTTCAATCAACTCTCATTTTGAATGTTTATAAATACTTGGGGGCGGGTGGGGTGGGGTGGGGTGGGGTGGGGGTGGGGGTGGGCAACCAGGGGTGGGCAACCTTTTTTGAATGAATAGGCCAGATATAAGGAGTGGAAAATTGACTGGGCTGCACTTAACCAATGACCTGCTGTTGATTTCAAACCTTTGATTCCCAGGACTTTCAAGCGATAGGTGTGTGTACTTAATCTGTATTCACAAAAACAGTTGATAATAAATGGGGATAATAGGCCTAACTGACAGTATCCTTAGTGCCGATAAATTCTAAGCAGCTAGCTCGTTTTTGTGATGATGTAAAATAGATTGTTTTTTTGTCTTTTTCTTGAGACATCTCACGGGCCACAAATAATTACTGGCGGGTCAGATGTGGCCCACGGGCTGTAGGTTGCCCACCCCAGCTTTAGAGCAATGATTAGGAAGTTTTCAAGTGTAAATATTTGATCCATTTTGTCTTTCAGGTGGCCTAAGTATTTGATCCTTATTGTCTTTCAGGTGGACTAACTATTTGATCCATTGTTATTTGATCCATTGTTGTCTTTCAGGTGGACTAACTATATGATCCATATTGTCTTGCAGGTGGACTAACTATTTGATCCATTTTTATTTGATCCATGTTTGTCTTTCAGGTGGACCCACTGTTTCTACGAGACCTTAAGACTTGGCGTGAGAGTCCAACACTTCACAACGATAGTTCTTTCATGAAAGGAATCTTTTTGGAGGACGTTCGTCCGTGTCTAAACTTTCCATCTCAGGAGACTTCTGCAACGCTCCAAGAATGTGTAGCTGTGAATTATCTATCTATAGAACCAATCAGTGGCAAGAGCTCGTTTCCAAGGTAACAGTTTAAGAAATGCACTCCTGTCATATTGAGCATACAATCTCGTTTGTAATCAAAAGTTATATATCGATGTTGCGGGCGGCTCATTTTCCAGAAGGAAAAGTGAGATAATTCTTTTGAGTTCTTTCTTAAGGTAGTAAATAAATTATTCAAAATGATTTAGTCCCTTAATAACAATTAAGATGGTTCTATGAAATCATTCATAATTTGGCCAAAGTGGATAATGTAATGTTTCCACAGTTTAAAGGATTTTCATAACTCTCTCTCCCAAAATTGAAAGTAATTTAGTCATTTAATAATTTTCAAGAATATGTTGAAGGGTATGAGATATGCATTGAAAACCAAAGTAATGTTTCTATCTTAAAATTCTCATCTAATACACTAGTCTTGTCTGTATCTGTTGAGACACACATCTTTAATGCTAACAGCAGTAGTACCCTCGTGTGTGTTATTCATTAGTATATCACATATATCTTTAATGCTAACAGCAGTAGTACCCTTGTGTGTGTTATTTATTAGTATATCACATATATCTTTAATGCTAACAGCAATAGCACCCTCCTGTGTGTTATTTATTAGTATATCACATCTTTAATGCTAACAGCAGTAGTACCCTCCTGTTTTCGATTTCGATTTATTTTAAACCAGTATAAATATAAAATATTTATAAATAGGCGTACATCAAAAAACAGTTCTTGTTAAGATTAAACAAATGATATGGTAAATGGTAAGTGAAAGAAATAAGATTGTTAAATGGTTTAAACATAAAATGATGAAACAGTCATTACTGAAACTATAATAAAGGTTCTAAACTATCAAATTGTATAAACTGTGTGTTATTTATTATCATATCACACACATGTTTAGTAAGATATTTATTCATCGATACCAGAGGGTTGTCTTACTAATTATGAGTTCTACTTTGACACCGTTCACTGAACCTCAACTGACCAAACATTTCCTTGTTTTCATTTTACAGACGCTGTAGCTTAACAGATCAACAGAGACCGTGCAGATATCGAATCAAGCTAGGCGACTCAGACTCCTGGATTAATATTTGTTCGGCCGCTAGAGACAGGGTGAGTGAGAGAGAGATTGCTATTGTACTTGTTGTATTTGACTTTATATGGTCCAGTTTGGAAGAAGAAAAGTTGTAAGACCTAATTGGCTAATTATGATCCAATTGATGTGAAGAGTAAAATCAAGCCTTGTTTGCTGTCATTACTAAGCTGTTAGTAATACCTGTGTAGCCCCCTCTATTGATAAGTGTTGCTATACATACATCTGACTATGGTTTGTGTAACCTTGGCTGAACAGTGTTCATACAATAGGTGTCGAGGTGCCAAGTAACGATATGAGTGGGTTTACAGGGCAGCAGGACGGGTGAATGGTTCTGTATTCTATCCTTCATACATACACTTGACTGTATTCCTTCATACAGAACAAATATTTGTCAATGCTTATTCCACGAATAAATTCTTTAACACCTTTTGCAGGATACCTTGATGCCCTAGATATGTGTCCAATATCAGGCCTTGTGGAAGAATTGACAGTACATAATAATGCTACTGGCCAAAATCAACATGCTAGTTGCATTCTTCTTGAATTAATACAAAGACAACAATGATTTTGCACTGGCAGACACATGCATTGGGTTTTTCCCCTCGTTAAATGTTGAAATCCACTGGCATTTAGCCAGTAAATAGCCAGAATTTTGAGGACTGCCAGTGGGTCTGTTTCCCATATCATGGGGTCTGTACCTGTTTAGACTGAGTGTGTGTTATCATTTACAGTGGGTCGGTTTCATACCTGTTTAGGCTGTGTGTGTTTTATCATTTAAAGTGGGTCTGTTTCCCATATCATGGGGTCTGTACCTGTTTAGACTGTGTGTTACCATTTGCAGTGGGTCTGTTTCCCATATCATGGGGTCTGTAATTGTTTAGACTGTGTGTTATCATTTACAGTGGGTCTGTTTCCCATATCATGGGGTCTGTACCTGTTTAGGCTGAGTGTGTGTTTTCATATACAGTGGGTATGTTTCATCATGGGGTCTGTACCTGTTAAGACTGAGTGTGTGTTATCATTTACAGTGGGTCTGTTTCCCATATCATGGGGTCTGTACCTGTTAAGACTGAGTGTGTGTTATCATTTACAGTGGGTCTGTTTCCCAGATTGTGGGGTCTGTACCTGTTTAGGCTGAGTGTGTGTTATCATTTACAGTGGGTCTGTTTCCCATATCATGGGGTCTGTACCTGTTAAGACTGAGTGTGTGTTATCATTTACAGTGGGTCTGTTTCCCATATCGTGGGGTCTGTACCTGTTTAGGCTGAGTGTGTGTTATCATTTACAGTGGGTCTGTTTCCCATATCATGGGGTCTGTACCTGTTAAGACTGAGTGTGTGTTATCATTTACAGTGGGTCTGTTTCCCATATCATGGGGTCTGTACCTGTTAAGACTGAGTGTGTGTTATCATT